>JAMPIV010018138.1:0-60308 GCA_024509875.1 Oreohelix idahoensis | reverse complement strand
TTCTTTATTTGTTTGAAAATTATGTAATGCAAGATTGCATAATTTATTTTTTTCTTACAAGGGACCACAGTAAAAACTGGTGTGAATAACACTAAATGTACTAATTGTGGCCATAAGCAATGTTTTTTTTTTACTTTGTAGATGGATTAACTTGATGTTTGAAGACTAAAAAGAAAGTTTTATTATCTACAACAGTAATTTGTTTTTGGTAAGATCGTATTCTACAGTTAACTTTTGAGTGTTTTTCAATTTTACATGCAAAATGTTTAAAGTATACTGAACACACTTGTGTTAATACTACCAAAGACGTTATATATTACAATTCTCTATCCATTTCCCTACAGTTTGGTATATAATAAGTACATGTTCACAAAAAAAGATTAACATAAAATTTACACTAAAAGACTTCACCGTTTAGAATTCTTCAAAAAATAATTATGGCACAGGGTGGAAAATAATTATGGAGTGAAAGAGTTAAGATACATCCAAGATTTATAACTCAAATTACAGAGGACAGATGTGTAATTATTTTGAGCTATCGCATATGTTCAAACTGATAGCCGTTCTCGGCCAGACACTGATGACAACGCTGTTCAATAGAGTTGCAAACAACATTAAGCAGTGCATTTGAGATTTGGGCCCATTCTCTTTCAATGGTTGCTTTCATCTCATCGATTGTTGCCGGTTTTGCCCAGAAAAGAAGATTTCCTGACTTGGCCATCAAATAGAATACTACAGGAAAAAGATGAAAGGATAGAAACACGAAAAAACAATAGAGAGTAAGAAAATAGAAATGGGAAAAATTTGGAATAAACTGGGCTGTCCTGCACAAGACAAGTCCCAGTGAGGAAAATTTGTCATCTCATTGTGCTCCAAGTGAGTTAGAGAAAGAAAATACTGCTAGCTGTGTTTTTTAAAATGTTGTACAATAATAATAGCCCCTTCAGTCATAACTGACTATGGGAATGCTCCTGTGAGGTGACAGCCCTCGGATGCTTATTTTCCTGGTGTTCCTTTCAACATCATACAAATGGAATAGATATTATCATCATTCTCACTCTGAGAGGCCCATGAGGAACAGGAAATCTCCATCCAGCCTATTCCTTGACAGAGATGTTACTGTGTTTATTTCTGTAGACAGTTGATGTTTTTACTGTGTAAGAGTGCTAGCCTTACACAGTCTGTTATTAAATTATCTTTTACAAGTCTCAGTGTGGGAAATAGAAGTTCTGTTCTTGTGCACCCCAATTCTGTTGATTTTTAGAACCACAAAGGTGAAAACAGATGTGCCACCAATCTGGTTAAATTATTAATGATATTTATGTTTTGTGGCATGATAAAGCTCGTAGAAGGATGAAGCTGGGTTGTTGTGTGGTAGGGGTTACTGAATGGGAAGACATCTAAAAAGTGTTTTACTATATTTTCTCAGAAACAGGCTAAACAGAACCAAGAAAAAAGTCTTGAGGATTTCCTCAGTGAGCCTGATCATGCAGAAAATCCTGCCCATAAATTAGAGGTAAACAGAAATTCAGTGCAGGAATGTTGAATGGCCATTTGGTACATACTGAAAATTGTGAAAAGCATTATTGATCATCTTCAGTATTTTGAATTGAATTTTTTATTCATTATTTCAGCAAATATATGTAGAAATAACCTGATGAAATTAGAGTTGGGTCTAGTGAGAAAATCATCTGTTAACCCCTTAACTGCTGGACTTAAATGTATTTACCTATGCTGCTCAAAATTTGAGGGGGGAAAACCTATACACTTGTTCAGTTTTACCAGAAAAACACATAAACCAACTGCTATTTACATGAATAACAATAACATTTTGTCACATTACACATCACAAAACTTTGTGATGCATAAACATCAAAGAAATGTAGTTCTATCTTAATTATCTAACATTACTTTTTGTTTCATAAAACATAAATATTGAAATAAATGTTAAATCAAACACAAGCATGAAAAGAAAGTTGTTACCTCATTCAGACATAGGAAATGTTTTGCCACACGTGAAAGTCTGACCCAAGTGCCCCACCTTGAAGTGGGTCGGCTTGAGTGCCTTGAGGAAATTTTGAGCTATATCACCGGGAGCTTTTGCTCCTGGTAGGTTGCAGGAAGCCGGAAGGACAGCACAGGTAGCTGGAGAGATGAGATGATGCGTAATAAAACTCTTAAGACTAGCAGAAATGAGAATAAATGGAACTGGTGAATTCATGATGAAAACAGGGGAACATGTCATATAGTCAGGACACGAGAATGAAGGCCACACACACAGAAGGGGTTGCTATTATGATGTCCCAGGAAGCCAGAAAAGCATTAATAGAATGGGAACCAATATCACCCAGGATAATAACTGCAAGATTCCAGGGAACAGGAAGAAAAATCACCATCATTCAGTGTTATGCCCCTACTAACAATGCAGATGATGATAAGAAGCAAGATTTCTATGATGAACTCCAAGGAACACTAGACAAAACACACAGGAGAGACATTAAGATAGTAATGGGAGATTTAAATGCAAAAGTAGGAGCAGACAACAGAAACTGGGAACTAGTCATGGGCAAAAATGGCATAGGAAACAGAAATGAGAATGGAGAGCTTTTTGTAAACTTTTGTGATTTGAATGATCTGGTCATCGGAGGGACTATCTTCCCACACAAAGACATGCACAGGACTACATGGAACTCCCCAGATGGGCACACGCAAAATCAGATAGACCACTTCACTATAGAAAGAAAATGGAGACGCTGCATATAAGATGTTAGAGTAAAGAGAGGAGCTGATGTATCACAGGATAAAATTGAGGGCATGCAAAGACAGAGCAGAAAGATCAAGCCCGAAGTATAATACCCAGAACATTATGAACAAAGACACAAGAGTTCAGTTCAACCTAAAGTAGAGAAATAGATTTGAAGCACAGGAGAACCTTGAAGAGGAAAGTATAGATAACCATTGGTGCACAATTCAGGAAGCATACAGAAATAAATGTGAAGAAGTTCTTGGCAAAAGAAATAAACAACAGAAGGAATGGCTCACAGAAAACACATGAAACCTCATAAGAGAAAGGAGAGACATCAAACAGCAAGTAAACAACTGTAAAGAGGCAGAATAGAAAACACAACTGCTCACAATATATTGGGAGCTAAACAGGAAAGTGAAAAAGAGTGCCAGGCAAGATAAAAGATAATTTATTGAAAAACTAACAGAGAAAGCTGAGACTGCAACAAATAAAGGAGACTTGGAAACATTATATAATATTACTAGAACTTTATCTAAGAAACAGCTAAACCACAATACAACAGTGAAGAGCAGAGAAGGTCAAAGCATTAGTAATGAAGAGAAACAAAGGGCCAGATAGGCTGAATATTTTAAGGAAATCCTAAACCGAAATAAACCGATACATCAATCCATCATAGAACCAGCAGAAGAGCCACTACAGTGCAACATAAACCCACCCACTAAACAAGAGATCTCTCGGGCAATAAAACAGTTGAAAAATGGGAAGGCCGCAGGACGAGATGGAATACTACCAAAAGCCCTGAAGGCAGATATACTATACACTACAAAGTTCCTACACCAGCTCTTCAAGAAAATCTGCGAAAAAGAGGCCATCCAAAGAGCTGGAAGGAAGGCCACATTATCAAGCTACCAAAGAAAGGAAACCTGACTGTATGTAGCAACTGGAGGGGTATAACACTACTAGCAGTGGCTGGAAAAATTTTGACCAGAGTTTTGTTGGACTGTATTATGAAGGCGGTGGATGACAAACTTAGAGAAGAACAGGCAGGATTTCATGCAGGAAGATCATGTACAGACCCGATAGCAACACTCAAAATCATCATAGAACAATCAAATGAGTGTATTTAAATTTTGTGGACCTCAAAAAAAGGCTTTTGACATAGACCGTACTGTGATATGGAAAATCCTGAGACATCATGGAATCCCAGAGAAATTCATTAAAATCATCCAAGATTTCTACCAGGAGGCCTCATGCAAAGTAGTACACAAAGGAAAACTATCAGAGCCCTTCACAGTGCAAAGTGGAGTCAGAAGGGGAGATCTGCTATCACCAACAATTTTTCTCATGGTCATAGACTGGGTTATGAGACAGACAACAGAGGGAGAGAAAACTTGGGGAGTCGAAGAGTATTGATTGACTGAAAATCTGAAGAAATATTTGGTGGTACATAAATGTAAAAATGTGTGTGTAAATGCACAGAAATATTTAATAACTTACAGCACATACATATCAAAAGGTTTGTTCTGCCACACATAAGCTTGAAAAGACCTTTTTGGTTGCTTTTAGAAACATCAGAAAAGCTGTTTTTAGCATAAAGATGAGAATGAGTCCTCTACCACACAGAAAATTAAAAGAAAAATGCAGCACATAAATATACACACACACACACAAAAACCATGCTTTGTCGAACTTGAACTTCCAAGGAAATGTTTTGTGGCTATAAACGTCAATGGAAATGTTTTGTGGCTCATTTACTAAACATCAATGTAAATGTTTTATTGCATGTAACACCACAAAAATATCAAAACAACAACCAAAAAGCTAAATAAATATTAGACAAACATAAAGGTATGATATCAGGCTCTCGTGAGAAATAAAGAAGTAGAACACTAGACAACAGAAAAACAACAGACGTGAGTGGCTTACCCAGGACTCGAACCCAGGACCTTCCGTGCGACAACCCCACCTAGCTATGCAAGCGAATCACACTATCCTCCCTGGAATCTAGGCATCACCAAAAAAATGATGCTTCGATGACGGGTCATTGGTGCGACCCGCAACACATAACACCGGAAATTTACCATGGGCAGTCCAGCCTATTAATGACGCAATCACTTCTGTTGTTCCTCTATTATACGGTATAGGTCAGACTTACACAAGACAAAGACCTTAATACTGTGTCTAGTAAATGATAGAAGACTAAGAACAGTAAGTACAGAACAGAGGGTAGGTTTTGGTATTGTATAAACATTTATAACACATAAGGAAGGGAAACCCGAGGCCTGTAAACAGTAAATAAATATTAGACAAACATAAAGCTAGAAACTTTCAAATATAGATGCCTGTATAGAATATAAGGATTAAAGTGGCATTCTTCTTCTTCGTACATTCTCAGACGTTCACTTGAATGTTTTCAAAGAAAGTAGTAGTCAGTTTGCTATTTGAATCTCCGTAGAGCTTTTCCACGAATGGTGCTGGTGTCGGCCATATGAGCTTTCTCTTTTCTGCTTATGTTGGTCAGCTTTGAAACAGATGTTCAGCAGTCATTTTATCAGTTATTTTATCATTTGATTAAACTGGTATGACAAGATCACTCAAGTGGAACTAATGACAAGAACCAGACAAGTGCCAGTGGAACAAGAGATGAGAAGAAAACGCTGGAGATGGATAAGACACACATTGAGAAAACCTGTTGATAGCATGACCAGGCAGTCCTTGTTCTGGAGTCACCAGAGTAAGAGACGTAGAGGAAGACCAAAGAACAACATGGAGAAGAGAACTGGAGACAGGGATGAAGAGGGCATGGAAAGACCTTGAGTTAATGGCACGGGTCAGGAAGACTTGGCACAAGTTTGTGGAAGGCCTATGTTGCTTGAGGAGTTGAAAGGTCATGATGAACATCTCAAAAGGAGTTTAGTTGCACAATAATAATGAGAATAAAAGTTCTGTAGTGCAGAAACATACAAAACAATAATTTTTGAAAAAATAGCACGTGTTAATCAAAAGAACAGTTTTATCGCTTATATACATCAGAAAAGATATTTTGCTGCTCATAAGTACGAGAACAAATATTTTATAGCACACTTAAAAATGAGAATACTTGTTTTATAGCACACAAACTTTAAAAGAAATATTGTATTGCAAGTAAGCATAAAAGAAACCTACTATCACATGTAAACATCTACTACTGTCATTGTTACGTGCAGTCTTTGATATCTTACAATATTATACATAGGTAATTTTTTAGTGCTTAAGGGAAAGTCATTATTGAGTTACTTCCCTTGAACTCCGCGGATAAATACATTTTTACTGCGATTTATTCGTTGTTTGGGTAATAATAGATTGTTCTTGCTTCAGAATATCTATGGCCTGAATTTATGTGTATTGTTTGTCTGAGTAGGACAAGTCTGTCTTATATCTGTATATCTTTACATATCTAGGTCGAACTATATGTTCTGTTGTCTCTAGAGAGGTCAAAGGCTATTCGGCGGATGTGTCGCTTGAGTGGGGTGATTTGGCTTCGTCCTGATAGGGAATGTGTGTGTTTTGCTATGTCGGCTTGATGCCTTGAAAAGTGATCTCAGTGGTTTTGGGGAAAGTGATAGTCGTCTAGACCTATCGTGTATGCTTTACCCCAGTGTTTATTCATCTTGCCAAGGAATGGCAGTTTCATATTCCCTCTACCAAGGTAATCAAAGATACTCTTATGAACTCTCGATCGAAGCCACCATTGTCGATAATTACGATTTGAATGTTTAAGAGAATATATTTGACTCGATGAAAAACGACTTCGATTCCTAGCAGCACTATATTCTGTAGAATGCAGTCTATTGTTCATGACCAAATCTACAGAGCAACGAAATGTTGTATGAATGACTAACTTTAGAACAGATTCATTATCTGTATTCAAACGTGAGTGACAGTTCACGAGTGGAGCCATCTTGGAACCAAAACATGTAGGACTTTCAAGAAGAGAAAAGGGATGCCCGTATTATCGCTTGATCAGTCCAGAGATCACTGCTACACATGAGAACCCATTGTTAGTGGTTCAATATTATTATATGGAAAAATATGTGCTGAACATTATGTTGAAGAATCGTTGCTAAACGAGATTAGGTTTAGAAGTCATCTGAAATATTGTTTACAAGCTGACGTGCTCAGTCAGTGACGTCAGATGATATATGTATGGGCGATACTGAGTGCTTGGCTATTGACAGTCCATTATACCATTATTCTACATGAGTGCCCATGTAACATTGCAAGACCATTTGTCCACTGTACTATGATGTATTATGGCAACCTGTGATTTGTCACTATCTGTGCTGTCGAGTGTGTACGTCCAATTAAACTTTAGAAAAGGTACACAGTCGTTGGTGTCGATGACTTCCGGTCATACATGAGTGTGAGAAGAGAACATTTGTCAACAACACGAACCCTTATCATCATTCGCACATTATACACTCCATCCATGTCTACACAACACTGCGTAGGTCAAGTTGACATTCCATACACTACAGTGGGGCAGGCAACACCATAGGGATCTTGTCAACTGATGATGATAGACGCCTGTCTTCCCGCCTAGGAGTGTTCTGGTGTACTTTATCAACATATATTATATCCAACTAAATATCAACTTTATCAACTGGTGGACCAGCTTTCTGGGTTTGACCTCGCAGAAATTCAGAAGTCAACAGATTACCGATACCAGACCGTTTCCTGTGGCTGATACGACACACTTGCAGTATTGGTTTGCTCTTTGTCAACGCTTCGTCACGTGACCTGTCAAGTGAATGCAGTATGTAGGTCAGCGTTGTTGACATTTTTTACATTAGACATTATAGAGTTTCACAGAACAGTTGGATCAATTCTTGTCAGTGTTAACAGAAAGACAGTATTTGTGAACTAAGAAGTCCTGGTTTCATCGATGGATCTTCTTGTTTGCCATATATGAACTTTAATATTTAAGGCCAGAATGTTTAATTGAATAAAGTGGCAGTTTGTTTGTTTTCATGAAAAATAACTTTGCCATTACTGTAAGACTGAGCCTATTTTGCAACACATACTATCATACACATAATTTATATATATTTATGTTTACATGTTATTTGTTTGTATAGTATGTTAGTTTCTATGTCAGCGGGTTGTGTTTAAGGTTGGGCGGCGTCCTCACAACAGAGTATCCCACGTCATAGAGGGTCCGTTGTGGGCGTTTTCTATAGGTGCAATTTTCTTGATTGAAAATTTGCTGCGACAACTGTTGCTTTTGTGTTAGCTGTGAAGTCTGTAATTATTGTTATTTTTGTAATATTTCTTTGTTCTTTAGTTTTGTTTTGATTTGTTTGTAATTTGTTGGTCTAACCTTTTCTATCTTTCAGTTCTATTCATAATTTATATTCATATATTGTGACGTCATTTGTGTTGTTATTCTTTGCAGATTCAGTGATTATCTTCATTGATTTCCCTATTTGATTTATTTTGATTTCTGCAAACGTTCTTGTATTGTCAGTCCTATTTGTACTTTATGTATTCTGTTGGTTGACATATGTTTTATATGGGTATATTTCATAAGACACAATTGCCTGTGCACTGCACTTGGATTATGGTATAGACCAGTACCTGATTATTATTACTATTATACAAGACCTTATTAAAGGCTTGTGACCCACAGATATTGGGATAGTATACTGATTAATCAGGTCATTGAGAACTTGGGGTATTATTATTGATTCAGGTGATTAGTATTATTGTTAGGCATCATGTCTACTCTAGATTATTTCATTACTCAAGGGAAAGCTCTTGATAAGACTGGTCAACAATTAGAACAATGGGCAGTTGCTCAATATGACAAAGCATTAGCTGCAGAAGAGAAAAGATTAGCTGCAGAAGAGAAAAGATTAGCTGCAGAAGAAAGAAAAGCTATGGCGGAAGAGAAAAGATTAGAAAAAGAAGCTGAGGCTGCTGCTGAACAAAAGAAATTGCAGATGCAGGTAGAGGAAAGGAGATTTGAAGCTGAACAAAAAAAATTGGAAAGAGAAGCTGCGGCTGAACAAAAAAGATTAGACAGTGAAGCTGAACAAAAAAGATTAGACAGTGAAGCTGAACAAAAAAGATTAGACAGGGAAGCTGAACAAAAAAAATTGGAAAGAGAAGCTGCGGCTGAACAAAAAAGATTAGACAGTGAAGCTGAACAAAAAAAATTGGAAAGAGAAGCTGCGGCTGAACAAAAAAGATTAGACAGGGAGGCTGAACAAAAAAGATTAGATGCTGAAGAGAAAAAAGCAATAAGAGAACATGAATTTGAGTTGGAGAAATTGAGATTGACAAGTATGAGTAATGTTAATCAGGCATCTAGTGGTAATGGTAAACCTTCTACTTACAAGGTTAAGGTTCCACCGTTCAATCAGTCCAGTGACGATATTACATTCTGGCTGGATAGATTTGAACGTTCTTGTCGTACACATAATGTGGATAAATCACAATACGCTAATCAATTATCAGAAAACTTGAAAGGTGAATCTTTGACTAGATTATGCCTTGTAGGAGAAGCAGATAAGGATAATTATGATGTCATTAGGGCGGCTTTGATAAAAAAATATCAGCTAAGTGAGGAAGGCTATCGCCTTTTATTTAAGACGATGGTACCTGAGACGGGGGTAGAATTCTCAGAATTCACTGCAAAGGCACGTCTCACAGTTGATCGTTGGATTGAGCTTTCCAAAACAGAAAAAACGTATGAAGGACTTATGGATTTGTTGCTCAGAGATAAGATTATGTCATGTGTGAACAAACCTTTCCTTGAATTTATACATGAGCGTAAACCTAAATCTCTAAAAGAAATGGAAGAATATTGTTCCCAATATGTCACTGCACACCCCGACGTGACTTTTGGCAACACTAAGATTAAGGAGAGTATGCCAGTTGCTTCAGCAACACCATACAATCCCAATTATTCACACAGATTTCAGGGACCTCAAAACAGATTTGATAAAAAAGGTAACCATAATAGTTATCAAAACCAAGGTAACCAATCATTTCAGGGTTCTTCTTCAAAGAACTGGAGACGACCTGATAGCTCTCGACACAGGGGTGGTCATAATTATAGGAATTTCCGTAGAGGAAGTAATTATAGAAACTATCAGGGTTATCCGTCTTGGAGTCAACAAGATCATAATTACAGAGATACTCATTATAATGAATATGATAATGGTAACCAAGGGTACTATGACTCAAACCCAAATAGGGGTTACAATAGAGGTAACAATAACTACAGAGGTGATAATAACCGAGGTAGATCTCAATACAAAAGACATAAACCACATTTTCAGGCAAACTCTGCACAACAAGAGTCCCATGAAGCCTATAAACAGAGTAAAGATAATAATGATGCTAGTAATATGGCATGTGCCGCTTTTGATTTTGGGAGAGCATCTCAGTGCCCCCAATGCAAAACGTTATTTGAGCCAACCACAGTGACTACTTTAAGCTGTGGCCATCCTCTTCCTGCTCTTCCAGCATCAGTCGCGCATGATGGAAGAGGGTCTCTTGTCTTACATAAGGGTTTAGTGAATAACAATCCAGTCTCTGTGCTATTTGATTCTGGATGCACCACAATTGGTGTTAGGCAGTCACTCGTAGATCCTTCCCGTGCCACTGGACAAGTAGTCAAATGTGTAACATTTGGCGGCACATTAGAGAAATACTCTACCGCTATCATTAGGATTGCTACTCCTTTCTTTACAGGAGATGTACACGCATGTCTTCTTCCGAATCCGATCGCTGACCTCATCATCGGTCGCATTCATGGAGTCAAGGAATGCACTCCGCAACAAATTTCCACTTGGGAAAGGCAAAACATGCAGATTGCTAACGCTGTAGTCACTAGAGCTCAGGCTCTTAATGTGCCTCAAACTTCATCTACTGAAGATAATGAAGTGCATAACCAAGATAATCCCTTGGTAATTTCTCGTGACTCGTTTATAAAACAGCAAGAAGATGATCCCACTCTGAAGAAATTCTTCATTCTTGCAACTAAAGGTGATCCGAATAAGGACACAAGTCGTAAATCGTGGATTACAAAGAAGAATGGCGTACTTGTACGTATGGTTCAAGACTCCATTACGTCAAGTCATTCTCAAATCCTGGTTCCCAAGAATTTGAGAGTTAAAATTTTGCAGCACGCTCACGACTCTCAGTGTGCTGGACACATGGGTTTTTCCCGTACTAAGTCAAGAGTCCTTGCGGCTTTCTTTTGGCCATTGGTAAACAAGGACATACGGATTTATTGTCGATCTTGTAAAGTATGTCAGGAAGTTAAATCCAAAGGTCCACGGCATGCTGCACCCATTCAGGCGGCGGACATTCCTATTCGGCCGTTTCAAAAAAAATGGCCATAGACATTATTGGTCCATTTAAGATCAAGTCTGCCAGAGGACATCAGTTTATCTTGACGTGTGTTGATATGTGCACACGTTGGCCAGAGGCTATTCCTCTGAAGAGCATTACTACTGCTGATATTGCAGATGCTCTTTGGCTTATATTTTCTCGTCTGGGGTTCCCCGGAGAGATATTGTCAGACCATGGCACCCAACTAATATCAGATACCATGTCTCAAGTAATGTCTACCCTGCAGATAGATAGATCTTTAAGTAGTATCTACCATCCAATGTCTAATGGTATGGTCGAACGCCTTAATAGAACACTTAAAAACTTACTGGGGAAGATAACTGAGGATCATCCTCAAGACTGGGACAGAGTTTTACCTGCGGCCCTCTTCGCTTACAGAGAGGTACCCAATGAACATACGGGATTTTCTCCCTTTGAACTCGTCTTTGGCGCGCGTCCGCGTGGCCCTATGTCGTTGCTTCACGATCTCATAACATCTGACAATATTGACGATGACACAAAGTCATCCTACGAATATGTCATCGCGTTGAGACAAAAGATTATCGAAGCATGCAAATTAGCAACTTCTTCTTCTGAATTTGCGAAACAGAAGGCAAGGCAATTTGCCAATAAGAAGAGATGCTTACGACAACTTTGTCCTGGTGACAAAGCATTTGTATTACTACCTTGTAGGGAAAACAGATTGCTTATTTCTTGGAAAGGTCCGTACGATATAATATCGAAAATTTCCGATGTCGACTATATTGTCGATATTGATGGGAAGCATAAAACCTTCCACATCAATATGCTTACTGAATTCCATGAACGTCCGGATTATTTGCAACCCATTTTCCAAGCAACGGACAATTCTCCAGTACCACATGGTCATTACTCATCACTGTCCGTGATACAGGATGAGGAAACAAGTTTTTCAGATGTAAATCTTCCTCTTCCAATGATCCCACTTCATTCCAGTGAATCATGGAAGAACGTTACTGTCTCTCCTGATTTGTCTCTAGGAGAACAGCGACAAGTTTCAACTATGTTGCAAACATTTCAGGATGTACTCACTGACATCCCTGGACAAACTAATGTCATTCAACATGACATTGTGCTAACTGACCATACTCCTATTAGGGTTAGACCTTATCCTATACCTATACATTTCCAAGCACAGGTCGAGAAAGAGTTGGATGTGATGATAGATTTGAAAATAATCGAACCATCCACCTCTGCGTATTCTTCGCCGATGGTTATTGTGCGTAAAAAAGACAATAACATACGTCTTTGCGTTGACTATCGAAAATTGAATCAAGTAACGAAGTTCGATGCCGAACCTATGCCTTTACTGGAAGAGCTACTTACTCGACTCTCCAAATCTCATTTTTTCACTAAACTTGATTTGTCTAAGGGATATTGGCAAGTTCCTTTATCTGAACGCGCCAAACCTCTCACGGCTTTTTCAACACCTAGAGGTTTGTTCCAATGGAATTTTATGCCTTTCGGTCTTATGAACGCACCAGCTACGTTCGTACGCATGATGCGCCGAATCCTATCTTATCGGTCAGATGTCATTGCATATCTAGACGACATCTGTCTTTTCAGCGATACTTGGGAAGATCACTATTCAGGGTTAGATGAATTGCTGTCTACTTTGCGTGAGCACAACCTGACAGCGAAACCCTCTAAAGCCTATATTGGTTTTAGCGAAATTTCTTTCCTAGGCCACCGAGTTGGTCATGGTTTCCTAAAGACAGAGGACCATAATACTAGTAAGATACTTAACATCTCAATCCCTAAGACTAAAAAACAGGTGAGAAGTCTGTTAGGTCTTATTCAATTTTATGGCAGATTCATTCAGAATCTATCCTCTATCATGGCACCTCTCTCAACACTTCTAAAGAAAGGTTCGCCTAATGTGGTCCACTGGTCTCAGGAATGCCAATGCTCTCTGGATAAGATTAAAACACTGTTTTCAACACCACCTATTTTAGTGCTACCCACTAAAGATAAGACATTCGTTCTTCGTAGTGACGCTTCATCCACTGGGATTGGAGCGGCACTAATGCAAGAGTACTCTGGAACTCTGCATCCTGTAATGTATATTTCCAGAAAACTTAATGCGGCAGAAAGGAATTATTCGGTTTTAGACCGTGAGCTATTAGCTATGGTTTGGTCGATCCTCAAACTACAGAGATTCCTACTAGGCGCACATTTCATAGTAGAAACAGACCAAAAAGCTCTTACTGCTATACAGAGTAAGAATTTGAAGAGCTCGAGGTCTACTCGATATGCAATTGCTCTTCAACCTTTTCATTTCTCTGTGCGAGCTATTCGGGGATCAGATAATGTGATGGCAGACATTCTGTCAAGATGCCCACATGATTCCACATAACTATTAGGGCTTAGACTTCTTGATATGTCTAGTTCTATAGTAGTTCCTTTTCTATATCATGATAGATACACATTTGTAATTTAATAATATAATGATTGTATCACTACATAGCGGTTCATGTATGTTTATTCACCGCTGTGCTTTGATGATTTTTTACTTCATAAATCATAAATTTAAGATATCTAATACGTAGTGATGATATGAATTTTTTAGGCATTGTGTAATTGCCAGAATTGTATTATACTTTGATGACACCTTCCTGGAAAAATATACTTGTAGAGAAATAATTTCTCTCAGTTTATGAGACACATTCTCACCAGTCGCTCCATAAGTCGACTTAGCCTCATATTAGGCGTTATAGGTATTCCTGATATTTTCATCTGCGCATTATTCATGCGTTGTGAGCCTATTGTACGTTGCTCCTAGATGTATTTCAAAAAAAAAAAATGTTCCATTTTTTTTTTTTTCCGGGAGGTGTGGTAAGACTGTTACGTGCAGTCTTTGATATCTTACAATATTATACATAGGTAATTTTTTAGTGCTTAAGGGAAAGTCATTATTGAGTTACTTCCCTTGAACTCCGCGGATAAATACATTTTTACTGCGATTTATTCGTTGTTTGGGTAATAATAGATTGTTCTTGCTTCAGAATATCTATGGCCTGAATTTATGTGTATTGTTTGTCTGAGTAGGACAAGTCTGTCTTATATCTGTATATCTTTACATATCTAGGTCGAACTATATGTTCTGTTGTCTCTAGAGAGGTCAAAGGCTATTCGGCGGATGTGTCGCTTGAGTGGGGTGATTTGGCTTCGTCCTGATAGGGAATGTGTGTGTTTTGCTATGTCGGCTTGATGCCTTGAAAAAGTGATCTCAGTGGTTTTGGGGAAAGTGATAGTCGTCTAGACCTATCGTGTATGCTTTACCCCAGTGTTTATTCATCTTGCCAAGGAATGGCAGTTTCATATTCCCTCTACCAAGGTAATCAAAGATACTCTTATGAACTCTCGATCGAAGCCACCATTGTCGATAATTACGATTTGAATGTTTAAGAGAATATATTTGACTCGATGAAAAACGACTTCGATTCCTAGCAGCACTATATTCTGTAGAATGCAGTCTATTGTTCATGACCAAATCTACAGAGCAACGAAATGTTGTATGAATGACTAACTTTAGAACAGATTCATTATCTGTATTCAAACGTGAGTGACAGTTCACGAGTGGAGCCATCTTGGAACCAAAACATGTAGGACTTTCAAGAAGAGAAAAGGGATGCCCGTATTATCGCTTGATCAGTCCAGAGATCACTGCTACACATGAGAACCCATTGTTAGTGGTTCAATATTATTATATATGGAAAAATATGTGCTGAACATTATGTTGAAGAATCGTTGCTAAACGAGATTAGGTTTAGAAGTCATCTGAAATATTGTTTACAAGCTGACGTGCTCAGTCAGTGACGTCAGATGATATATGTATGGGCGATACTGAGTGCTTGGCTATTGACAGTCCATTATACCATTATTCTACATGAGTGCCCATGTAACATTGCAAGACCATTTGTCCACTGTACTATGATGTATTATGGCAACCTGTGATTTGTCACTATCTGTGCTGTCGAGTGTGTACGTCCAATTAAACTTTAGAAAAGGTACACAGTCGTTGGTGTCGATGACTTCCGGTCATACATGAGTGTGAGAAGAGAACATTTGTCAACAACACGAACCCTTATCATCATTCGCACATTATACACTCCATCCATGTCTACACAACACTGCGTAGGTCAAGTTGACATTCCATACACTACAGTGGGGCAGGCAACACCATAGGGATCTTGTCAACTGATGATGATAGACGCCTGTCTTCCCGCCTAGGAGTGTTCTGGTGTACTTTATCAACATATATTATATCCAACTAAATATCAACTTTATCAGTCATCTTGTTAACTTTCATAAGATTCTTTGTGTCTCTGTCGCTCTAAAGAATTCTTTTGAGCACCTCCTCATCACTACAATGTTCTTTTGCATATTTACAAGCCATTTCACAATTTACAACAATAACGAGCAAGCATATTACACACTCGGCAAAATTCTGCGAGCAGTTTATGAATACACTGTGCAAAAAGCATGAACCAGAGTTGGGGCATGGCACGAACATGGCCACAGACCAAGCAAAATTGGGACAGTTTGTTGCTGCCCTACAAGATGCAACAATAGAGACCGCAGTCAGCGACTCATAGCTTGACTGCCTGCGTCAGGACCAGCGAACCAGAGCTGGTCAAGACCGTGCTCCACCTCCACGTGGTGGTCCTTGAAACAGTCTGCAGCTGTGCAGGCTGGCTGAGCGAGTACGGATCGCAATGGGAAGGCAAACCCGGTCCTAAAAAATGCCGTGCAGAAGTCGGATGTGTCGACCAAAAGGTGCAGATATCACAGCTACGTTGGAAACAGACACAACGCAACCACCGTCCTTTTCAGGGCGAACGAGGAAGAAGAAGAAGATGTAAACAATGTCTAGCTAGAAGTAGTTCAGGAGCCTAGTTAGATAATCACGTCGCAGGACCAGTCTCTTCTGGCCTATATAGGGTCTGGTGTAGGTCACCACATCATTGCAGCTTTTATTTGCCGTTTCAATGGCTACAAAGGGCATAGAGAGGCATAGTGATTAGAGCGCTTGCTTCTCAGGGCAAAGTTACCATATTTGAAACCTGGTAATGTCACACTGCAGTCTGCCTGGCTGTAAATGGGTTACCAAAGTATGCTCTTGAGTCAGGGAAGGCAAAGGCAGCATGGAAGGAAACTGGTCATATCACCTCATAAAGCTGGACCTATTATAGTGAAGGCTCTGAAATTTCACTCCCCAATGGCAGTATCTGTGTTAGGACTACCTTCACCTATGGCTACCTTCACCTATGGCTACCTTCACCTATGGCTACCTTCACCTATGGCTACCTTCACCTATGGCTACAGACATTAAACATTGTTTATGATGACGTGACTTGTTCAGCTGCCTTGGATAATGCCAAAATCTCAACGTATTGGGGAGCCAGTGTAGGAGTTACTATCACTACACAGTCATTAACATGGGCCTCATATGAAGGACTGTTAGTTAACATGATATTTAAAAGTGAAACCTGGAGGCGTACAAAGAAATTGGCGATTACTAAAAAAAAAAGAAAATATAAATGTGCCTCAGACAGTGCATACAGAAGATTATATCTTCAGTAATCTGTCCTCAGAAAGGATTTAGCCTCCACTGCAGCGGGTGTCCTACTTGTAGGAAACGCTGCATGAAGCATTCATTTGTTTTTGCAGCAGTGGTTTCTATGACAATTTGTTTTACATGACAAGGTTGCCAGCCTGATGTGCCTTGTACAACATGCCTGAGAATGGCAGTGATCCAGTTCTTTCTTTGTCTCTTCAGAGACCCACAGGAACTACCAAGGGCCGACCAATGATGGCTTGTCTCCATTTTGTTTTTTGGTTTAGGTCTGATTCAGTGATTTTTCTCAACATGCTACTGGGCCTGCCATTTCCTGTAGAGCAAATCAATGAGTTCCTATACTCTTTATATGAAACACGAGAATGTATATGCTTCATATGAAACACGAGAATGTATATGCTTCATATGAAACACAAGAATGTATATGCTTCATATGAAACACGAGAATGTATATGCTTCATATGAAACACGAGAATGTATATGCTTCATATGAAACACGAGAATGTATATGCTTCATATGAAACACAAGAATGTTTTGTCCCCACTTCCTTTTATTGTCAGGGTTGATGTTGTTCATGTCTGTTCTTTAATGTCTTTATTTGCTTGCTCTGTCTGCCCATGTTAAAAAGCTAGTCCCATAGCAGAAACAGATGCAGGGGAGAGATGTGTTAGAGACTTTGCCATGCTATGTCCAGCTCTTTATGTAAGGTGGAGTGACCAGTTCTATACCTTGATGCCTTTATCTTCCCTAACTCAAGAGCAGAGTCAGGTATCCATTTACATTTGGTAGACTGGAGCTTGATGCTACCAGGTTTCGAACTGGGACTGCCCAAGTTGCGCTCAACATTCCTTTTGAAGCTTTACCTTTAAGTCCTCTGAGGATGCATTTAATTTTGTTTTCCATGTTTCTGCCACACGTAAGAGAACAGTTCGGATGCTGTTAGCAGGAAAAGGGAATGAATAGTAGGATAAATGTCATGGTGTTGTTACGTGCTGGCCTTCAAAACCTGTATACACTGCTTAGACAGTGCAGGCAGCGCTGGCTTGGTCATGTCAACCACATGGAAGATGGTCGCATCCCCAAAGGTATTTTCTACGGACCACTGGCAGATGGCAAAAGATCAGTCGGGTGACCGCAGCTGAGGTTCAGAGATGTGTTCAAAAGAGACGTGAAGGCACTGACATAAATCCAGCAACCTGCGAGGATGAAGCTGCAGGGCACACCAAGTGGCAATACTCCCTGTGGCACCACCTCAGATTGGGCGAAAAGAAGCTCTCACAACAAGCAGAAGAGAAAAGAACATGCTGAAAGGAACACCCGGCACAAAAAGCAGCTGAGGGCTGTCACCTCACAGGTGCATTCCCATTGTCACTTATGGACTGAAGAAGGCTACTACTGCTACTAGTAGGATAAACAGTGTAAGCAATCTATCAAGGGTCATCCAAGCATGTCTATCCAATGAATCTGATTTTTAAAAAAAAGAAAAGAAATAAAAGTTTCAGTCAATGAATCAGTACCTTTCAGATCCCTACGGAGCACAGGTCCTTAAAAAAACATGCCAATGCCCTCCTGGCCTGTGCCATCTGTTCTAGGTCTTTCTGTGTCTTCTTCGTCACTTTCATATCTCCGGTTATCATCTCCATGTGGTTTTATTGTTTCTCCCTATTTCTGTTACCCAGGGGATTCCAGAACAATAGCTGCCTTGCAATCCTATCAGTTGGTTTTCTGTATGGGTGACCTATCCAATGCCAGTGTCTTTTGTTTACTTCCACTTAAGCCGCAGAGACCAGAGTACAATCTTCAGGTTGAGAACCAGACATGTACCTCTCAACAAGCATTTTAATATAATGACCTCAGACCATGCGTCATACTGCAACCACTAACAGACAAAAGTAAGAAACAGGAGAACACCATCTCTTGGAATGCCTGGCACTAGCAGACCTGCGGAAGCAATTGCTACCACCAAACCCCTTCATCACCAACACCCTGTATGGAGATACAATGCAATTGAAAAAGACGTATCTTTCACTACCTGGCACAAGGAAAGAAGAGTGAAAACTCTTAACTTAGGGCATCAGAAAAGTAAAAAAAAAAAAAAAGTTTGCTCACTTCCTGTTCCACTGGTTTTTGCCAGTCCTTTCCATCAGGTCCCCATTAGTTCAGACTAGATTTAATTTTCCCTCTCTTTAAGAGTTACATAGCTCATTCCTACTTTTTGATGTCAGAAATTTATATTTTGAAAGTAAAACTTGAGACAGAAATGGAACATACTATTTAAAAAAAGGGGGAATTAGGCCTGCTGAAAGAATTTCCCCAGAGCCCACAAAATGTGGGCATGGTACTGCCTATAACCATTTCAATATGTGGCAGAAATTAAGCTACGTTGTTTATACACTATATGGCAGCAGATGTTCGTTTATGATATGTGATGTATGTTTATATATGTTTGTCAACTCATTCAGCTTCGCCTGATAAGATCTTATCCACCTAGTGATGCCTTCGAGTCTATGTTCAGCATAGAGCATGGTGTCTACTTTAAGTATCAAACAACCATACACAAGGACCCACCTCACAAACCGAACAAGAACCAGTACAAACGATTTTTATGTGACTCCCCATTGATGGTAATTTAAAATACTGAACTATAGATGTGCACAAAACAAGTGTTTGATACAGAAATGGGTACACAACTGGAAAGTTTTTATATTAATGTTAAAAATAAGCGAAGTAAAAATAGTAAAATTTGGTTTAACTGTTCTGCTGTGTAGTTCTTTGTTATCTGCTATTAATAAATAAACTATTTGCTTTTCTATTTCAGTGTAAGCTTTTTTTTTTTTTTTTTTTTTTTTTAAAACTGCTTTTGTCAGGAAGTGCCAGAAGGAGAATTTATAATAATTTTTAACTTCCATTACTCTGTGTGGGTTCTTCCATATGTTTAAAGTTTCTCTGCAAATACTTTCCCTAGGTTGCCTTCTTTTTCCAGGTTTCTTCAATTCTAAAATTTGGTGTGTGCTGGTAGGTCAGACTCCAGGTCTCCAGATTACTTGATTCTTTGCCAGTCTGCTCTCTCGCGTATATTATGCTGGCTAATGTTCTCATATCATGTTATCTGCTTTTTTTTTTTTAAATTTGCTGTCATTTATCATTTATTTGTTTATTTGATATCATGCTTCATCATGTAAAACATTACTATGTGTTGAAACTTCACAACAAGAACACATGAAGGCTTGGTGCAGACTTCCTGCCAGGTCACCAGCTTCAGTGATGACTCCTGTGCTCCACAACGCCATAATGAGCACAAAGGAGAAAAAGAGCATCTCGCTTGCAATTTTTAATCATCATCATTTTCTTTTGCCCTCCTTACGGAGCATGGAGCCACCACTGGATCTCGTTCCTTGTAGGAAGTCTACATCAGGCATTCACATGATCTTGCAGCAGTGGTTTCTGTAGTAATTTGTTTGACATGATGAGGTTGCCAGCCACCATGCAAATCTCATATTAGTCACCTTGTATGACATGCTCGAGGGTGCAGTAGGCCTGTTCTGTCTTTATCTTATCAGAGACCCCCCGAGAACTACACAGGTAAATGGAATTTGTATAATAAATACATATTTGACGATGCATGGCAAAAGCATTTTTAAAATGTAGGATAAGTTTTTCCTCAGTTCAGGCATCTGTCCTGAAATTTATAATCCTGATGTTGTTACAGACTTGGCTTTCACTAGAAATTATGCAGCCAAGGAAGTTCACTTACTTACTTAGTCATTCCTCTTCTACTCTGGGGTGTAGAGGTTTGCCAGGGAGAGTGCCATACTATCATATCGGCTGTCTTTCTCCTGACCTGGTTCCAGTCTAGTTCTCGGTCCTTCAGGGATTGTCTAATGTTGTCTTCCCAGCAAACTCTGGGTCGTCTTGGAGGTCTGGATCCCTGGCTCTTAGTTTCCCATATTTGTCGATCTTAGGAAGATCACACAAATAACATTGCCAAACTTATTTTCAGGAACTGCATTGCCAGTACTGGAACCAGCAAGCTTTGAGCCTTTTAAGTTGTGTTTGGAAAGTTTTTGCACTTCATACTTGTTTTATGTTTATCTACTTTTTTTCTATAAGCAATGAAACAAGCAAAATGAGCTTTTTAAGGTTCTACCTTACATTATCTGGCATATTGTTTTATTAGTTTTAATCGAGAAGCCTTGACAAGAAGAACATAGAATGCTAACTGCTTCTTTAGTCATCTATCATCCATTTCATATGCTTGACATCTTGGCTTGTTTTTTTTTTTCCCCAGCAAACAATTTTCTTCCATTCTATCTGTACTGGACTGTATCTCTCTAATGATCTTTTTGTAATTCTTTTTAAAAGGTCCTTTTATTCACTGAGCATCCACAATGGAATGCTCTAGTGTTTTAAGTTCTAGAGAATAATATATTATTGCTAATCCTGTATGGTAGGGACAATTCAGTTTTTTAAAAAAGTGGGAAGGAAAAACTGGCTCCAGAATAGAAAAAGAATCCTCAGCTTTCCCTGCTTTGTGCCAGAGCACTAAAAATGGTTCAATGATAGTCTACATGATAAAGTTTCTGGTCAAACAACCTTTTTTGGTTTAATTCATTTAAAGACAATAAAAAGGGAGTTCATGTTTGTCTGCATAACTGTAAACCTGAAATTATCACTTGCTTCTCAGTCTTTAGCCATTAATTGAAGGTGTCAATATTCATCTGATTACATGAATATTTGCAATAATTTTATTCCAGACTTTATATCGTAATTTAAACACAATTGAAATACTGACACATGTACAGCTGCTCATAGCTTTTTCTTTGGTATGCAAGGATTATTCACATGTGCATAAAATACACTGCGATCTTGTACTAAGCACTTAAAAACAAGACTAAATCTTATTTATACATGTATAAAAAATAAGCACTGTTATGTATATTTAAATAAGTTAATATCTTATTCACCTGTTTGTAGAAGTCAGTTGAAATCATACCCTCATGTTTAGTTAATTAAGCCAGACTTATTCTCATTTGCATGTAAAAAAAAATGCACAGTCTTGTGTAGCTTCTGGTATCTATACATAATAAGCATTTTAAATTTTTCATACCTATGAAAAGGTTTGAAATATTCACCACTCACCATCCACTTACCTCTGAAACTCAGCCACCCACAGCAGCTCAGGTTGAAGCAAAAAAAAGGAAAATGAAAAAATCAGTAACAGCTGAAGTAAGTGTCATTCCAGAAAGTAGTATATTATACTGCAGCAGTATTTGGGGAAACTCCAGACGCACAGTGAAGACCAAAGCTGCAATATATAATGCCTGCATCACCAGCATACGTCTATATGACAGTGAGACATGGAACAGGCTATACTAAGCAAGAAAGAAGGCTCAACATCTTCCATTTACGATGGCTATCACCTCAGGGGTGCATTCCCATAGTTGTGACTGAAGAGGGCTACTACTGCTATACTGCAGCAGTCATTGCAAAACATTCTATGACTGTCTTTGTTTCTTGAGTGCCCAAAGACAGTAAGAGGTTTTCAAAAAAGTGAAGGAATAAGGTGATTTGAGCGGGAATAATAACCTGTTTTCACTTTGTCATAGATTGTCCTCTGCCGTACAGCCCCAGAGTCTCTTCAGTTCCGTCTGAGTTTCCATGAATCTTATGCCATTTATCGCAAATATCAGATGGCAGTACACAAAGACCCACCGGAAGAGTGTGACAAGTTTGGTTTTAAGAATTTTCTGGCGGACTCGCCACTAGAGGTGACTGAACTTTGATCTTCTGATCTAGCTTTTTTATGTGTAGTCTGTGTGAAGTCAGACATAGTTGCACTAGGGGTATTGCGGTTTTAACACAGCTTTTAAATGTGTATTTTTGCCTCGTGTTGGTGAGGTGCACCTTGTTTAACCGCGACACAAGGTCTTTCAGTTATATTAGGGCGATTGTCCAAATATACAGGACCTTGTGGTCTGGCTTTGATTAGGGTAGTTTGGTTGTTCTTGTCTGTTGGTTGGGCTTGGTAATTTTTTTCCTGTGTTTCTATTTTAACTTGTTGAATGAAATAATAGGCAACCAAATATCTTATTCATGACCAAAATACCAGGTCTTATATTTGTATTTTGAAATACTGAGATACGGGTATCACAAAAAAAAGTCATTCAAAAAATTTCACAGGGTGAATAGTTTGTTGAAATTAGATAAGGTGATTGAAAAATCACTACCTATTTTTACATATTTGTAGCTTCACCTCTATTTATTGCATATGCACGAAACAAATGTCAAACTCAGGAACAAAAACTGCCATTTGACAAATAGGTTTTATTTTTTATTTCTACAAACCAGAACAATTTTTAATGGCAAAAACAACTGATGTTGAGAAGAGAGAGAGAGCAAATATTGCTGCCCACGATGTGTTGAGCATGCCGGATCTCTTTTTGAGCTGTAATGTAATGTCGCATAGCGTTTTATGGAATAGAGTAGCAGTTGTTTCATATGAATTAGTTGGATAAGTGTGAAGAAATAAATATTTATAAAAATAGGGAGTCACTCAATGACCCAGAATATAATTTATACATGATTGTTGATTATATCTGGAATAATGGTTTCTGAGAAAAACTGGCATAAACTTGAGTATTTCAGTGGTGTTTCAGAGTAGACCATCACTTTGGACACCTTAAATACATTTAAGACAGCATTTGACACTTGTATGTAATGGTTACTAAAGAGTGTCTGATTGGCTAAGCGGTTAGAACGCATGCCTCTTGTGACAAAGTTGCAGGGTTCCTGAATAAAAAATGGCAGTGTCACTCTCCAGTCTACCCAGCTGAAATGGGTACCTGACACTACCCACGAGTTAGGGAAGGCAAATGTAGCGAGAAAGGTAACTGGTCACCCCCAGCTCATACAGCTGGACCTAGTATAGTGGAGTCTCTGACTCTTCACTCCTCTACTGCAGTATGTGCTATAGGACTACTTTTACTTATACCTTTAACGTATACTATCTTATAGCAGGGAAGCTGAGTTGCATTTAAGAGCCAAAATTCATAAGTTAATATTTTCACCTCAGATCAAAACATATTTTTTTTTAAATGAAAACAGAAAAGATGACTTGAACATGATATTTGTAGGGGTGGGTTACAAAAATTGTTTTAATGCATTTTTTTTTTTAGATGCATATACTGATATATTGCTGTATACTTCACTTCTTTTAACTCTTTTTATCTTCTCCAAGTTGCTGGCAGATTACCCCAGTATGCAGCAATCATATTTAAGTTGTAGAATAAAATTGCATGTCAGTCACCAAAAGTGTGGTGAAAATCATAACTAATAATGATATATCAACAATCCTTTTTGCAAATAGAAGTAGAATGCACTTTCTCTAGAAAAGGGAGATGTGTGTTGCAGCAGTAGTTTTTGTAAGAAAGATTAGTAAGAAAACAAAAGTATTAAATTTTTTATTTATTTTTTATTTTCTTGACATCCCGTATGAAATATCTAGGACTGAGATTGATTTTAAAAATCTTAATCTTACTTACTTACTTAGTCGTTCCCCTTCTACAGTGAGGTGTAGAGGTTTGGAAGAGAGAGCGCCAGACTATCCTATCGGCTGCCTTCCTTCTGGCCTTGTTCCATTCTAGTCCTCGGCCCTTCATAGATTGTCTAATGTTGTCCTCTGATGCGTGATGCCATATGATGATGGATGGTATCCGCATGTCTGGTTTTGTGTAGTGTGCAGATGTGTTCAGTCAAACAATGTTCATACAAAAATAACAGGGCAATCCACATAGGACGTCAGTAAACTCACGACGTATAAAGTCAATGATTCTTGTAACAGCCGTTGACGTTTATCTTCATTATTTATTGTGGACGCCACAGTGACAAAATGGTTACGCGAATATGTAGGCACATCAAACAGTCATTATCACAGCAACATTCAATACAGCAATAGACGGTAGACAGCATTACAATGATGAGTCAGATGCATGTTATATTTCATAGTGCTGTAAATGTAGTCAGGTGAAAAAAACTCCATCCTTTTCTATAACAGCCAGGAGATAACCAGATGTATGAGATCAGTTCACTCTCCTTAGTCTGACTTCAGCAAGACAGACACGTCTGCCGAAGTATAAATAATGTCCTCAAAAATATCCTCTAGATAATAAAGGTTTTCCAAACCTAGTTCATTTAACAAAGTAGCAAGTAATGGTCCTTGGGACATGCATCAACCAATGCAGTACAATACAGCGACATGTGAGCTGGGAAAACATCTCGTGACGACGACTTTCGAAGACAGGCTATGAATCGAAATCGCTCACGACCCAAAATCGATAGAGTTAATGAAAAGTCAATTTACCTTGCTTTCAGGAAATACACAGAAATATCACGCCTCCCGACATGTGGGAAACACTAGAGGTATTATCTCGAATAAACGAAATATCCATTAAGAGGACTACACATCCCTGACAGAACAAAAAATAGCGGAGATCCCCTCTTCAACGAGGCATCTCTTTCGCCATTCAAATCGCTCACTCCACTAGTGGTGGGCGGAAACCGATCGGCCAAAAAACAAGACCAGTCATGCGCAGTCCAGCGCAAAAAGACCACAGCTCAAAACTTAACTGCATTCAATACCAACGCGAGAAGACAAATACTTACCGAGAAAAGTGACTATAAATTTCAAGCAGTTGTTGCCCTTGCGTTATAAAATAGATATTGTAATAAAACGATGTTGCGAGAATTTATCACGCAACATATCACCACCTCCTCCCGATAAAAAAAAAATGTGGAACATATTTTTTTTTTTTTTTAAATATCAAAGAGCATGCGATAAGCGGCTCAAAACGCACGAATTATGCGCTGATAATTAATTAAATTGCCTAACATGAGGCTAAATATAGAGTGTCTGGTGAGGATATACCTCAACAGAAAAATAAATATGTCTCAAAAAATATTCACATCGGGGAGGTGTCACCAACACACATCACGTTAGCATGTAAACACAATATACGTATGCAAGTTACCATAATCATCATTAAACAGCATACTCTAATATTGTCTTTAAAAATGGATGTACAAATCTGATAGGAAAATTTAAATAGCACATTCTTTGACATGTAATGACATAAGTACATAGTAAAGTTAAACTACATGACGATCCAGGACATATGCTCTGGTATTCCGAGGGTAAGTACACAATCTAGAACTCGTCATGCTTGATACTAGTAAGGTAAGTCCTCAGCTCAACAATGACATTCTGAGAAAGTACAAGCAATATAATGCTAATTAATAACTAATATGCTTCATAAGGTACAATACATTATTAATAATTGTGGCTGTTTAGTAAACTAACGGCCCTTATATTAACTACTCAGTCCTCCTCTATCATCTTAAAAAACAAACAGAAGAAGATGACAACAAAGCACGATAGTGTGTACATATAAAGTAAGTACAGATGTGCTAATCTATTGTAGAAATATAGGTGTGTTATGACTCTGTAATATATGGAAATATAGGACAGAAGTATTAGTTGGAGTCATGTGGGCATCTAGACAAAATGTCAGCCATCACATTATCCGCACCACGGATAGCTCGTACCGTGAAGTGAAAAGGTTGAAGAGCTATAGCATATCGAGTGGATCTCGAACTCTTCAAATTCTTAGTCTGAATAGCTGTAAGAGCTTTCTGATCAGTCTCTAGAATGAAATGTGCGCCCAGGAGGAATCTTTGTAGCTTTAGAATTGACCAAACCATCGCTAACAACTCACGGTCTAAAACCGAGTAGTTCCTCTCTGCCGCATTTAGTTTTCTAGAAATGTACATAACAGGATGCAGAGTATTTGCATATTCTTGCATCAGTGCTGCTCCAATCCCAGTGGATGAAGCATCACTCCGAAGAACAAAAGTCCTATCAAGAGTAGGTAATCTTAAGATGGGAGGAGAAGAAAATATATTCTTGATTTGGTCTAGTGAAGATTGGCATTCTTCAGACCAACGGACCAGATTAGGCGAACCTTTCTTCAACAATGTTGAGAGAGGTGCCATGATCGAAGATAAATTTGGAATAAATCTCCCATAAAATTGAATTAAACCTAAGAGACTCCTAACTTGTTTCTTCGTTTTAGGAACAGAGATGTTCAGTATTTTGGAAGTATTGTGGTCTTCTGTCTTCAAGAGACCATGACCAACACGATGACCCAGGAAAGAGATTTCACCAAAACCAACAAAAGCTTTAGAAGGTTTCGCTGTCAAATTATTCTCACGTAGAGTGGACAGTAAGTCATATAACCCTAAATAGTGATCTTCCCAGGTATCACTGAAGAGACAGATGTCATCTAAGTATGCGATGACATCCGAACGATGTGACAGAATTCGACGCATCATGCGAACGAAAGTGGCAGGGGCGTTCATGAGACCAAAAGGCATAACATTCCATTGAAATAGACCCCTAGGTGTAGAAAAAGCAGTAAGAGGTTTGGCATGCTCTGCTAAAGGCACTTGCCAATAACCTTTAGACAAGTCAAGTTTAGTGAAGAATCTAGAATTAGAAAGTCTAATCAGTAGATCTTCTAACAAAGGCATCGGTTCAGCATCGAACTTTGTGACCTGATTCAATTTGCGATAATCAACACAAATTCGTATGTTCTTATCCTTCTTCCGGACAATAACCATGGAAGAAGAATATGGTGAAGTCGATGGTTCAATTATATTTAATTGAATCATTTCATCCAATTCCTTTTCCACTTGCGACTGAAAGTGTATAGGAATAGGATAAGGCCTAACCCTAATTGGATTATTGTCGGTAAGAATTATGTCATGTTCTATGACATCTGTGTGTCCAGGAATGTCAGTGAGAACATCCTGAAATGTTTGTAACATCGACGAGACTTGTCGATGTTCGTCACCAGAAAGATTAGGAGAAACAGAAACGTTTTTCCAAGATTCCGTAGAATGTAATGGAACCACTGGAAGGGGAAGATTAACATCAGAGAAGGTAGATTCCTCATCCTGTATGACAGACAGGGATGAATAATGACCGTGAGGTGCAGGAGCATCATCCGTTGCCTGGAAAATAGGCAGCAAATAGTCCGGACGTTCGTGAAATTCCGAAAGCATGTTTATGTGGAAAGTTTTATGCTTTCCATCAATATCGTCCACATAGTCAACATCGGAAATCCGAGAGACTATTGCATACGGACCTTTCCATGCAATAAGAAGTCTATTTTCCCTACTGGGGAGTAGGACGAATGCTTTGTCACCTGGACAAAGTTGTCGTAGACATCTATTCTTGTTAGCAAACTGTCTTGCCTTCTCTTTAGCAATTTCTGATGAAGCAGTTGCTAGCTTACATGCCTCAATGATCTTTTGTCTAAGAGCAATGACATACTCATATGAGGATTGAGTTTCATCGCTAATATCATCGGCAGTGATGAGATCGTGTAATAAAGACATAGGGCCGCGTGGACGCGCGCCAAAGACAAGTTCGAAGGGAGAAAATCCTGTGTGTTCATTAGGGACTTCTCTATAGGCAAAGAGAGCCGCGGGTAAAACCCTGTCCCAATCTTGAGGATGATCTTCAGTTATCTTACCAAGCAAAGTCTTGAGCGTTCTATTCAGACGCTCAACTAACCCATTAGACATAGGATGGTAGATACTACTGAGAGATCGTTCAATATGTAAGGTAGACATTACCTGTGACATAGTGTCAGATATGAGTTGAGTGCCATGGTCTGACAATATTTCTCTGGGGAACCCCAAGCGAGAAAATATCAACCAAAGAGCATCTGCGATATCTGTAGTAGATATGCTCTTAAGAGGAATAGCCTCTGGCCAACGTGTGCACATATCGACACATGTAAGGATAAACTGATGTCCTCTGGCCGACTTGACCTTAAAAGGGCCAATAATATCTATGGCCATTTTCTGAAACGGCCGAATAGGAATGTCAGCAGCCTGGATAGGCGCAGCATGTCGTGGTCCTCTAGATTTGACCTCCTGACATACCTTGCATGATCGGCAGTAAATACGAATGTCCTTATTGACAAAAGGCCAAAAGAAAGCCGCAAGGACTCTCGACTTCGTACGGGAAAAACCCATATGTCCAGCACATTGCGAGTCATGAGCATGTTGTAATATTTGCACTCTCATGCTCTTGGGAACAAGAATTTGCGAATGTGCCGACGTAGTCGAATCTTGTACCATACGTACAAGTACGCCGTTTCTCATTGCAATCCAAGATTTTCTATTTGTATCCTGATTCGGATCACCTTTCTTCGCAAGAACGAAGAATTTTTTTAAAGAAGGATCTTCTTCTTGCAATTTTATGAAAGAGTCACGAGTGATTACTAAGTGACTATCTTGGCTATCAACTTCATTATCACTATTCAGTGAAGTTTCGGGTGTTTGTAGAGCTTGTGCTCTTGTAACTACTGCATTTGTAGCTTGCATGTTATTATCTTCCCAAGCAGCAATCTGCTGTGGGGTACACTCCCTAACTCCGTGAATACGACCAATAATAAGGTCCGCAATAGGATTAGGTAAGAGACAAGCATGCACATCTCCAGTAAAGAAAGGAGTGGCAATGCGAATTACAGCAGTAGGATATTTTTCTAGAGTGCCGCCAAATGTGACACATTTAATAACCCTTCCTGTAGCACAAGATGGATCTACAAGCGATTGTCTAACACCAATAGTGGTGCATCCGGAATCGAAAAGTAGTGAGACCGGAGTATCATTAACAAGACCCTTATGTAGAATTAAAGAACCCCTCCCGTCATGCGCAACAGCAGCAGGAAGAGCGGGAAGTGGGTGACCACAACTCAAAGTAGTTATGGTACCCGGTTCGAATAAAGTACTGCATTGGGGGCATTTGTTTGCTCTCTCAAAGTCAAAAGCAGAACTAGTGACAGCGTCAAAGTTTTTACTATCAACAACATGATTACAGGCTCCCTCAGTTTCCTGTTGTACAGCATTAGCCTGCTGATATCTCTTTTTTTTGTGTTGAGATCTACCCCGACTATTATTACCTCTGAAGTTATCAGAGTTATTATTATCTCTGCAGTTATTATTGTCTCTATTGTAATTGTTATCCTGGTTCGAATTCCAGTTTCCACGATTACTATCATGTTCACATTGATGCGAACATCTATTTGTTTGGTTCTGAGGTCTTCGGCAGGAATAACCTCTATTACCATATCCTCTTTTGAAATGCTTATAATTATTAGGGTGATAGTAACGAGTACTATCAGGTTGTCTCCAATTCTTCGAAGAAGAATCACCATGAAATTGATTTCCATGATTTTGACAGAAATTACCCGCTAGTCTTTCTGTCAAAATTTTGTTGGAATCTACGAGCAAAGTTTTGGCCATACGGAGCTGCCGAAGCAACTGGTAAACCTTCTTTCACCTTAGAGTTACCCATGGTTATGTGTGGGTGCGCATTTACGTATTGGCAACAGAAATCTTCCATTTCTTTTATTGTTTTAGGTTTACGTTCATGAAGGAAAGCAAGGAAAGACTCATTGACAGACGACATGACTTTGTCTCTAAGTATTAAGTCCATAAGTCCTTCATAAGTTTTTTCCGTCTTAGATAGTTCAACCCATCGTGAGAAAGTAATGCGTATTCTTGCAATAAACTCGGAGAATTCAACTCCATTTTCAGGTAACATGTTTTTTAAATTGTAGACGATAGCCGTCTTCGTTAAGCTGATATTTCTTTAACAAAGCGGCCCTGACAACCTCATAATTGTTCTTGTCAGGTTCATCCACCATATTTAATATACTTAGAGCTTTACCTGTCAGTATCCCTGATAACTGATAAACATATTTTGCTTTGTCTATGTTATGAGCTGTACATGCTTGTTCAAATCTGTCCAGATAGAACATTATGTCATCACTGGAAGGACTAAATGTTGGTAACTTAATCTTAAAAGTATCATTATTAGCCTTACCAGAAGATGAACCCTTGTTTGAATCATTACCATTACTCATGCTCGTCAATTTCAATTTTTCCAACTCTAAAGCTAAGACCTTTTCTTCATGTTCCATTTTTTGCTTTCCTCTCATCAGACTCTCTCTGTAATCTTCTTTCCTCAGCCTGAGCCTCTTTTTGAAGTCTTTCATTTTCAGCTTCTTTTTCAAGTCTTTTATTTTCAGCCTCTTTTTCAAGTCTTTTATTTTCAGCCTCTAGCTGTAGCTGGAGTTTTCTCTCCTCAGCTTCTGATTCCCTTTTTTGTTTTTCCATTTCCATTTGGAATCTTTTTTCATCCACCTGCATCTGCAGTTTCTTTTGTTCAGCTTCCATTGCTTTATCATATCGAGCAGTTGCAAATTCTTCTAACTTATCACCAGTCTTCCCAAGCAATTTACCCTGCTCAATAAAGTGCTCAAATGTAGACATGTTGTCTAACATATGAGTCCAAAACCTGAAATAATTAACTAATTTATTTCAAACCTAAGTGTAACAAGTCTTAATTAAGCACTTGTATATTCACATCACATTATATTATCCCAGTCTCTGTGGGAAACAAGTCTCCAATCAAAGAACTTGTATATGAAATATCAGCACTCAATTCTTGATCATAAGTGCACTTCTCATTCAATAGTGCACGACACTATTCATCATTCATTTATCATCAGTGTAGTAGTAACAGTGCATTAGCATCGCCCATTAACTAATTACTATAACTGTAAACAATGACTATGTAAACACATGCAGAATGTAAACATTGAAAATGTAAACAATGCAAACAATGTAAACAATAACAATGTAAACAATAACAAAGATCAGCAACAATACAAAAACGTTCGCAGAAATCAACTAAAAATAAAGCAGAAATTAATGAAATATCACAAAAAATGTGACGATATCTGCGCTATAATTAAACAAAATACATGACACCACAATGTATAAACAAAAATGTTGTATGAAACTAAATTATAGACAAGAGTAGGCTAACAAATACAAACAAATCAAAACAAAACTAAAGAATGCGAAATAATAACGAAAACAATATTAAAACATGTCATCACAGCTAACATAAATAGCAACAGAAGTCGCTTAGCAAATTCCAGTATCGGAAATTTGCAAACCCTACAGAAAACGCTCACAATAGACGACCTCTATGACGTGGCATAATCTAACGGAGACACCACCCAACCGAGAACCCGCTGAAATATAAACATATAAATATACAAATAACATATAGACATATAACATATAGAATGAGATGATACACAGAAGACTCAGCAGAAGTATAAGGGCACAGTTTACATACAAACAGGCCACTTAACTTATAGGCTTCCAATCGTAGAACAGCAGAAAAAACGGATGTCAATCAACGTCCTAAAGAGCGAAGCTCCAACGATGATGGCACATCTGAACTGCTTCCACTGCTAACACGATGGTACAAGAGCTTCTGAAATACTGTGTGTTGAGTTGTTTCGGCACTTGACCTTCTAATCCAAAAGTAAGTTGATGGAAATCGGTACTTGGCCTTCTTCAGAAAACAACCCGTTTTCAACCGGCACTTGACCTTCACAAAAACGACAGCACTGGAACCTTGACAGCAGCAACTTGCTTGACTTGCGTAAAAGATAACAGCAGTCCGAGTTATCCGGCAACATGTAACAACGCCGGGTACTGTCAAATTCTTGTTTCCGTCAAAAAGTTGAAATTTTGACTTTTACCGGGCAACGCCGAGTACTTTGAAAATTTTGAAGATGTTGACTGTATTGAAGAATGTTAATTTCTTGAAGGATGCTGATGAATTCTTGTTGAAAATGAAGTGGGTAAGGGACCCCGTGTTTGCTGGTACCAGAATCAAACCAGCTTATGGCCACCAAATGATGCGTGATGCCATATGATGATGGATGGTATCCGCATGTCTGGTTTTGTGTAGTGTGCAGATGTGTTCAGTCAAACAATGTTCATACAAAAATAACAGGGCAATCCACATAGGACGTCAGTAAACTCACGACGTATAAAGTCAATGATTCTTGTAACAGCCGTTGACGTTTTTCTTCATTATTTATTGTGGACGCCACAGTGACAAAATGGTTACGCGAATATGTAGGCACATCAAACAGTCATTATCACAGCAACATTCAGTACAGCAATAGACGGTAGACAGCATTACAATGATGAGTCAGATGCATGTTATATTTCATAGTGCTGTAAATGTAGTCAGGTGAAAAACTCCAACCTTTTCTATAACAGCCAGGAGATAACCAGATGTATGAGATCAGTTCACTCTCCTTAGTCTGACTTCAGCAAGACAGACACGTCTGCCGAAGTATAAATAATGTCCTCAAAAATATCCTCTAGATAATAAAGGTTTTCCAAACCTAGTTCATTTAACAAAGTAGCAAGTAATGGTCCTTGGAACATGCATCAACCGATGCAGTACAATACAGCGACATGTGAGCTGGGAAAACATCTCGTGACGACGACTTTCGAAGACAGGCTATGAACACAGAAATATCACGCCTCCCGACATGTGGGAAACACTAGAGGTATTATCTCGAATAAACGAAATATCCATTAAGAGGACTACACATCCCTGACAGAACAAAAAATAGCGGAGATCCCCTCTTCAACGAGGCATCTCTTTCGCCATTCAAATCGCTCACTCCACTAGTGGTGGGCGGAAACCGATCGACCAAAAAACAAGACCAGTCATGCGCAGTCCAGCGCAAAAAGACCACAGCTCAAAACTTAACTGCATTCAATACCAACGCGAGAAGACAAATGCTTACCGAGAAAAGTGACTATAAATTTCAAGCAGTTGTTGCCCTTGCGTTATAAAATAGATATTGTAATAAAACGATGTTGCGAGAATTTATCACGCAACACCTCCTAGCGGACTCTGGGTTGTCCTGGGGGTCTGGATCCCTGGCTCTTTGTTTCCCATGCTTGTCATGGTAGCCGATCTTCTCCCATTCTGCAGACATGGCCAAACCATCTTAGTTGGGACTGTTCTACTTGGGTCTGCAGGGGGTGGGATTTAAGGCCTTGACGTATCGTCTGGTTGCGGACCATGTCTCTTCTTGTTACTTCAACCACCTTCCTCAGATACCTCATTTCTGAGGTTTGGATCTGGCTTTTGTGGGTTGTAGTCATTGCCCATGACTCGCATCCATATGTCAAGACTGGGACATAGGTGGAGCGGTATACACCCATCTTCGTTTTCTTTCCAACCTCTCTCTTGCTGAGGAATCCTCGATTTATGGCCTGAAAAAGTCTCCCAGCTGCTGCTTTTCGAGTGGCCAACTCTTCTTTGATGCCCCCCTTTCGGTCTATAATAGCTCCGAGGTATTTAATGTGGTCGACCTGCTCCAGGACCTGTTCTCCCAGCTTAATCTGATGTCTTCTTTCTTCTCGTGATATCATCATGGATTTTGTTTTAGAGCTGCTTATGACCATCACTCTCTTCTCCAGCTCTTCTTTCCAGACTTGCAGGTTGGATTGGAGATGTGCCTCTGATTTAGCAATCAGGGCAACATCATCAGCAAATGCTAGTTCTGAAATACAGACCTGTCTCATCTTCCAGTACCCCCCTGAATACTTTCTTGTTCTCTCCTTACATCCCTTGATAACATCGTCCATGAGGAGTATGAAAAGATAAGGTGACAGGATATCACCTTGTCTTACACCAGTGGTGGTCCTGAACTCTTCTGACTTATAGTTTGCTGTCCTCACATAATTTCTGCAAGACATGTAGAAGCTCTGTATAGCATGAATCAGAGGTGCTGGAATGTTCTTCCTTGCTAAACAGTCCCAAAGTTTGCTCCAGGGGACCTTGTCGAATGCCTTTTCCAGATCTATGAAACAAAGATAGATCTCACTCTTATACTCAAGGGCCTTTTCACTCAGCTGTCTGAGTGTGAAGATTAGGTCTTGAGTACTTCGGTTTGCTCGGAATACGCACTGGACCTCATCCAATTGTGGCTCAGCTAGGCGTCGGAGTCTCTGCTCTAGGATTCTAGAGTAAATTTTACCTGGGACACTGAGAAGGTGTGGGTCGACCCAGCCCCAATTGGGTACCAGAGCAACTTCTGGGAAGGTTAAGGCGGCTGGCGTGATGCTGACCACATCACCCCTAGTGTGCCGATGGTCAAGAAAATATGGGCCTAACACTATATTCCCAATATGTCTCAATGGGCGTGTAACGGGATCCTTTTACCTCTTTTACTGAGAAGGGATATGCCTCTATGGTTTCCACACTGTCGATTGTCACCCTTTTAGAAAATTGGTGTTATGATGGCAATCTCCCAATCCTTTGGTATGGTCTTGTTGCACCACGCTGCCTGTAGGACCCTTAAGAGTAATAGGTCGCCTGATGCTCCCATGTACTTAATCATTTCTGGTGTTATACCATCATGCCCTGCTGCTTCGCCCATCTTGATTTTCTCCAGTGCTGCCTTCAGTTCTTCCATCTTTATGTCATCTTCACCATCATTGGTTTTCTCTTATGTGCTAGTGGTTATCATTTCTGATGCTTCACCATGCTCACCATACAGGAGTTCTGAGAAATATTCTTTCCATTACTTCCTTCGGGGTAGTAAGCAATTTGCCTTGCTTGTCCTTTATAAATTTGAGAGGGCATTGTTTTTCCTTCCTCATGTTCTTTAGGGTCTTATAGAACAATTTCTGGTTTTCTTGAGCATCTTTGTCTAGCTTTTCTCCAAATTCTTCCCAGGACTTCTGTTTTGCTGCTAGCACCTTGTTCTTTCCTTCTTCTGAGTGTCACATATTCTCTATATTTCTCCATTTGTCCAGTTGTGTTTTTAGCTCCTAAGTATTGTTTCCATGCCATTTTCTTCTCTCTTATTTTCTCTTTGACTTCCTCTGTCCACCAAAGTGTCCTCTTTCTCTTGTTCTCAAGTCGGATTCACCACATGCTTCTGCAGCAGCTGTCTTTATGATGTCCTTTAGTTTAATCCAGAGGGTTTCCAAGTCATCAGGTTGTTCTTCTGTGTTGCTCACCGCTGCAGCAATAAGCCCCTGATATCTGGTCTTAATTTCTGGCTCTCTCAGCTTGTAGGTCTTAATGCTCATTTCTCCTGTTTGTTTACGTAGTTTCTTGCGTGATGTTGGGCAGTTCCTAGGCTGAGCAACTCTTTCAGTTGTTCTTTTGATTGTAAGCAGGTAGTGATCACTTCCAATCTCTGGCCCCCTCCAGACTCTAGCATCCCGGACATATTTGAATGAGCTTCTCCTAACAATGGCATAGTCGATCACTGATTTCTCATTCTTTGTTGGTTCACATCTAGTGAATGGATGTATGCGCTTATGGGGGAACTTTGTGTTTGTAATGATCAGATTCTGCTCACTGCAGAATCTAAGGAGTCGCTTTCCATTGTCATTGAGAGTATCTTCTCCATATCTTCCGATAACTCCACCCCATCTAGCATGGTCATTTCCAACTCTGGCATTGAAATCTCCGAGCATGATAATTTCATCTAGACAGTCATCCACTGTCCTTTGAAGCAGCTCAAAGAATTCCTCCTTGACCTCTGCTCTCTCATCCTCATTTGGCCCATACACTATGACCAGGTTGACTATGGTTTCTCCTTCTTTTAGTTTCACAACCATAATGCGCTCCGAGACAAAGTTCCATCCCTTGATACTATCTTTTTGGTTTTTGGCCACAATGCAACCTTTAGCTCTTTCAGATGTGGGTACACCACTGTAGAGCAGCGTGTTGCCATTGAGATCCATGACTCCTTGTCCTTTTTTCTTTGTTTCCGTTAAAGCCAGGATTTCTAATTTTGCTTTCCTCATCTCTTCCACCAGCTCCTCTTCTTTCCCATTTATACTTCTTGTGTTCCAAGTTCCATAAGTCGTAGTCCGTTCCAGTTCATCGCCTTTAGAATCAGTCTAGTTTTCTCTCTTGTAGTTCTCGTAATCAAAAGTTTAAAGCAAACAGGTGATTGGCCTGTTGTGCCTTTGCATGGTGGAGGGGCTGCCTCCTTACGACCTCCATGCAGGCCGCCCTCCTCCTTTTTCAGCCGGGCTTGGGACCGGCCTAGGCGGAGTTAAAATCTTAATCAATTAATCAAATTTCTTTAATAGAAGATTAATAGATCAATTTCAAACAATTTTATAAATAAAAAAATCATAGCAAAAATTTTTTTAAACAATCACTAAGCACTTTATTTATATTACTTGTTACTTGGGCACAGCTGAAAAAGACAGCCCAGAATAGAAATCAATGGAGAGCAACTGTTTCAGCCCTATGTTCCAGGGGAAACGGAAAGGAATGATGATAATGATGTTATAAGGCAACATCGTCCTGAAAATATAATGAAAATACTGAAGCTTTACAACCAAACAATTGATTATTATTGACCATACGTGCCAAATTCCATATCACAAACCTCTAACAAAGCAAATGCTCTTGTAATTTATCCAAAAAAAAACATAAACATTTCTAAAAGAAATTGAATAATCGATTAAAATTTGTTTTATAAATTAATTGATTAAAAAATTTTAACCGATTAATTTATCGTGAGAGATCCCAGCCCTAGAAATATCCTTTTCTGATCCCAGACAAATTTTACCACATGAGATAACTAGTTTCAGACATATAGACCATCTTTATTCATGTAATCTCTTTTGTTTTCCCCTGTATTATATTCACTTACTTCTATTTAATTTCAAGTTGTTAGTTGAAAACTAAACACAAAATGAGCTGATAACAAAATTACTTACAAAATATTGATGCTACATAGGGGTACATTTAGTGGTACTAAAATGGGAATTTCCTGTTGTATTTGCCAGAAATAGGAATTAGTTTTTATACAAAGTGGTATAAAATGGTGAAATAAAGTAGTGTAAAGATTAATTCTGACATGTTATGAAGCTAGTGTCAGTAGAAGGAGATAAAGAGTTTTATCTTTTTTTTCCCCCCAAGATACAGTTTATATATTACTTTGAACTACATCAGTTTCTTCAGAACTATATCTATGAAAATTTGTTATACGTGGCACTGTTTGAAATAAAATCCAAGACATATACATTTATGCAGTGAGGCATTGGTATGAATGTGGCTGTGGTCTTTAATTTATTTACCATAACACACTTTCATTTCTAGAACACTATTTTTAAAATTAAAAAAGAAGAAACAAAAATTATTCGTCAATATTTTGGATTCTCTCTTGCTCTTTTGTCATTTATTATTGCTTCAGATCGCAAGAAAACCCCAATTTTTTGCATTTTAAAACTAAAAAGAAAAGAAAAACCATTTCTGCTATTACACACTTGTTTGTGCATTTATGCATGCTATGTTTTTTTATGTGTTTTCATGTCTTGTTTACGTCCCAGTACAGTTAGACCCAGAGTTACATGGGGATACATTCTTGTGGAGCACCATGTAAGTCAAAACACCCTACCTTTACGGCATTTAGGCTTTTTAAGGTAGAGAGAAAGAATGACAAAAGATGGGGACTTGTGGTAATGTCAGACATTTTAGTTATGTAATATAAATGTATATAATTGTTTAGCTTTAAAGTGGTAAGTGAGCACACATATATATAACTGATATTTAAGATAAAATGGTAAGTGAGCACAGAGTGTCCGATTGGCAGAGTAGTTAAAGCGTTGGCCTCTCGCGGCCAAGGTGCCGGGTTTGAAACATGTTGATGTCATGGTCCAGTTTACCCAACTGTAAATCTGATTGCTCTTGAGTTAGGGAAGGCTAAGGCAGTGAGGAAGGGACTGGTCACCCTCACCTCTCAAATCTGAATTTAGTATGGTTAAGTCTAACACTTCACTCCATGGGGCAATATCTGCTACGGGACTACCTTTACCGTTGCCTTTTAAGTGAACACACATATCTTTGTGGACATATCTGATCCATGTTCTATTGTCTCCAGTAGGTCAGTAGATTACTACTTACTTACTTAGTCGTTCATCTTGTACCGTGAGGTGTAGAGGTTTGGAAGAGAGGGCACCATACTATCCTATTGGCTGTCTTCCTCCTGGTCTGGTTCCATTCTAGTCCTCGATCCTTCAAAGATTGTCTAATGTTGTCCTCCCAGCGGACTCTGGGTCGTCCTGGAGGTCTGGATCCCTGGCTCTTAGTTTCCCATGCTAGTCATGGTAGCTGATCTTCTCCCATTCAGCAGACATGGCCAAACCATCTTAGTTGGGACTGTTCTACTTGGGTCTGCAGGTTGCAGACCATGTCTCTTCTTGTTACTTCACCCACCTTCCTCAGATACCTCATTTCTGAGGTTTGGATCTGACTTTTGTGGGTTTTAGTCGTTGCCCATGACTCACATCCATACGTCAAGACTGGGACATAGGTGGAGAAGTATACAGCTGTCTTCGTCTTCTTACCAACTTCTCTTTTGCTGAGGAATCCCCGATTTATTGCCTGAAAAAGTCTCCCAGCTGCTGCTCTTCGGGTAGCCAACTCTTCTTTGATACTCCCTTCCGGTCTATGACAGCTCCAAGGTATTTAAAGTGGTTGACCTGCTCCAGGACCTGTTCTCCCAGCTTAATCTGATGCCTTCTTTCCTCTCATGATGTCACCATGGTTTTTGTTTTAGAGCTGTTTATGACCATCCCTCTCTTCTCCATCTCTTCCTTCCAGACTCGCAGGTTGGATTGAAGATGTGCTTCTGTTTTAGCAATCAGGGCAACATCATCAGCTAATGCCAGCTCTGAAGTACAGACCTGTCTCATTTTCTAGTACCCCACTGAATACTTTCTTGTCCTCTCCTTACGTTCGTTGATGATGTCGTCCATGAGGAGTATGAAAAGATAAGGTGACAGGATATCACCTTGTCTTACACCAGTGGTGGTCCTAAACTCTTCTGACTTATGGTTTGCCATCCTCACATAATTTCTGCAAGACTTGTAGAAGCTCTGTATAGCATGAATCAGAGGTGCTGGAATGTTCTTCCTTGCCAAACAGTCTCAAAGTTTGATCCAGGAGACCTTGTGAAACGCTTTTTCCAGATCTAAGAAACAAAGATGCTGATAAGGTCCGAAACTGGTGGAGTATACAATGGTGATAAATTACATCTCAGGGTCTAATTGATAAAGTTCTGTTGATGTATATTTGGTAAAGTATCTCTCTGTTGATGTGATTAGACTGATTGTAGTACATGCGCCCACACAGAGCAGATGATAAATAGGTTAGCTCTGTATTGTCCCTGTGTATAAAGTCTGTAGTGAGTGGTATGAAGGGTACAGTCACTCACCCTGTACTGTCAAGCCTAGATCAACGAATCAGACTAGTGTTCATTTCCAATTGACAGCACATCATTTATTTACACAGCAACATCAATCCGATACGATACACTACACAGGTACAACAGGATACACAAAAATCAATAATAACACTGGCTAACAAAAAAAAAAATTTTTTTTCTTTCTCTAACATTTCTATGTTTTTCTGGTCAATTTTAATGCGCTGTTTTTAAATCTGCAAACCGTTTTTCTCTATCAGGTCGGGATCTCTAGAAATACGCAATTGAAGTTTTTTAACAACGCATACAGTATTACAACATCATTTGTACAAGAAGTATAACAGTTATGTAGGCTTGAATTTCTTTGCAGTCGACTTTCGTCGGTGAGTGGCATGTGGTACATCGCGATGAAGCATCTAACAATAATCGGCAAGCCTGGTCACACTCCACCGTCCTTGATAACGTGACTCCATTACGGCGAAATCATGATGGAATCGTTCTCCATGTTCATCGCTGACTTCGCCAAGGTTGTCAGGGGAAAAGTCAAGATGCAAATCGAGCAAATGGATTTTGAGGGACATGTTACAGCCCATAATTCTGTATGCATCTATGCACTGCCTAACAATATGCACATAGTCGGCAGATTTGTGATTTCCCAGAAAGTTATCGACGATCGATTTGAATGCCATCCATGCACGAAGTTCACTACCATGTAACAAGTTCTCGAATTGTTTGTCTGCAATAACTTTCCTAATCTGAGGTCCTACAAAGATACATTTATCTTTTCATCGCTAATTTGCGGAAACTTTTCTCGAAGATAAGTGAAAGCTTTGCTCGTTTTATCTAACGCTTTTACGAAATTCTTCATGAGCCCCAACTTTATATGTCACGGTGGTAAAATGATGATGTCTTTGTTAACTAATGGCTCGTATATTATATTTTTATGCCCGAGCTGCATACGATCCCTGAAAGGCCACACCTTTCTTGCATAATGTTCCTGTCTGTTGCGGCTGTCCCATTCACATAGGAAGCAACAAAATTTAGTATACCCAGTCTGCATGCCCGTGAGAATTGCAATGACCTTTAGGTCTCCACAAATCCGCCATTGGTAGTCATTGTACTTTTTTTTTGCCAAAAGTATAGCCATATTGTCATAAGTTTCTTTCATATGAACAGAGTAGGCGACTGGAATTGATGAAAATAAATTTCCATTATGCAATAACACGGCTTTTAGACTAGTCTTGGAAGAGTCGATGAAAAGTCGCCATTCGTTGACTATGTGCTCATGACCGAGGTGCACCATTAGACCTTTTACATCTTTGCAATAGCAAATGTCATCATCCATCTCAAAGTATTGAACAAGTTCTCTGTGTCTATGATGAAATTTAGATATCGGAGTATTGGGCGCTAAAAGATTCCATTCTTTGAGTCGCGAACCGAGTAATTCCGCTTGTCCTTTGGTGAGAGCGAGATCACGTATTAGATCTGAAAGTTCTGAATGGTTAATTAAGTGAACACCATCATTCACCGGTATATAATCCGAGTCAGAATTAGTTTCTAACGCAGGTAAACTATCACTTTCTGATGGTTCATTCATGTCCAACGGATATTGTTCTGGTGGAACTGGGATCGGACACGTGATTGGATCATGAGGCACTGGTTTCGAAACCGATTCAACATTTGGATAAACCACAGACTTTCTAGTTTTAAAAGTGAAACCATAGATATTTGTCAAGCAGAAGTAACAATCAGTAGCGTGATTTGTCGGTTCACGCCATATTACTGGCACTCCAAAAGGCATCGACTTATGCTTCTGCGATTTTCGTAACCAACCTGCCAATGTATTTGCACAAGTCGAACAAACTGCATTTGGCTTCCAAGATTTATTTGCATCATCAACTTTCGAATCGAAATAAAGTTCATATGCTTTCTTTAGCAATGGTGTAAAGTTTTTCTGGTGAACACGATCGGTAAAATATCCACACACGTAACAGAACAGATCAGCCGAATTTCTACAACTTCTAGAAGCCATATTTCACTCAGAATTATTTCAAAATACAGTAACTATTTGAAATATAACGTAACATATGTCATGCATCTTTTAGCAGTATAAAATGTAGAATTATTTTGCATTTTATTAATTTTTATAAAGTTATATAGTAAAAATGAAACGGAGCAAATAACGGTTTCCCAAAAATATATTTATTCACAAATATCTTAAGAACCCGACGTGATAGAGATAAACGGATTTCAAATTTGAAATCAGCGCAAGAAACTGACCTAAGAACACTTATTCTTATATAAGAAAGAAAAATGTTGTTTGTCAGTGTAATCAATTGCGCAGAATGTTACAGCTGTTCAGTATGATGTAAACCCTGTTTACATCGCAGTTCTAGTGTTACATCAGTAAATTCACCAGAACAACTGCTGACACTGCAGTTACAAAACGCCACCCAGGCTTAGATCTATATATACTAGCAGTTCTAATGTTCCACCAGAACGACTGCTGATACTGCAGTTACAAAACGCCACCCAGGCTTAGATCTATATATATTCGCAGTTCTAATGTTCCACCAGAACGACTGCTGACACTGCAGTTACAAAATGCCACCCAGGCTTAAATCTATATATACTCAAAAGACTGTCCGCTCTGTAGTCTATAAGTAATCTGGCCTACACAACTCCTGGCCTTATAATCTCTTCAATAACTCTGATATCTGTTCATGGATCCTTAAATCTATATATACTCAAAAGACTGTCCTCTCTGTAGTCTATAAGTAATCTGGCCTACACAACTCCTGGCCTTATAATCTTTTCGATAACTCTGATATCTGTTCATGGATCCTTAAATCTATATATACTCAAAAGACTGTCCTCTCTGTAGTCTATAAGTAATCTGGCCTACACAACTCCTGGCCTTATAATCTTTTCGATAACTCTCCCTTCATAAGGAACAATGGCCTAACTATCTCCTAGCGCCGTTCCTGCACAATAGAGATCTATCAGGGAGGTAAATATGATCCCAAAACATCGGCCTGTATACACCAAGGCCTCAGAACATGTCCTTAACATAAAGTACACCTTATCTTCTCTTATCTCATCTTATCTGCAGATTTATCACATCTTATCTGCAGATAAACACACTTAAATAGGCAAGTACTAGTACACCTCGAAAAATGGCCAAATATCGTTCCCTTACACTACCCTTGGGAACACACACAAGATACTGGGCTGACTCCAGTCACCGCCCAACTTAGACTGTCACGGGATGACACATCTCCCGCACAAAAACAGTCACCGGACCCGGCTGTTCACGGACTACCCGTGAGCTATTCACAGCCGGCCGAAACCAGTACAGAATAACTAAATGACCAGCGCTCACACGCTTTTTGTACACTCTGTTTTCTTTTTTAACATATAAATGTTTTTAAACAACTCACAATTAAACAAGCTAACAAGTGCGACAACCCTGAATTCACACTGTATAATCAGTATAGTACGTATCACTCCCCTTTGACCTTTACAGTTACCACCCGGTCCGGAGAAAAAAAATGATTTATCATTTTTTTGAAAAAACTACATCACCGACAAATGAGGGGTCAGCTAAGCTCTAATATATGCTTACAACAATAGTTTTATGATAAGGTCAAAATAATACATCGCCAAATAATAAAGCAAGTATACAATAAACAAATTACCCATAATAATCTGCTAAATACACCGAAATAATCATTTACAAACAAAGTTAAGTATTATTACTGTAGACCAAACATGACACAATAAATAGAAAATAAAGTCAAGATCAAACAAAAGAAGCATGATCAGCACAGAAAATCAACAAAGAAATCGAAATAGGAAGAAAGATCCATAATACCTAATAGTAATAATTAAGCTAATCAATTCCTTGCATGAAATACATAGAATTGTCATCAATAGTTACATATACTAATCCATATTACAATACAAACATTACAAAGTATGGAAATATAAGAAGTGTAAGAAGTGAACGTATACAACTAGTATCAAGTAACATTCAGATGAAACATGGAAGCATAACCAAAGTATAGACCGCTTCCAAAGAAATGGAGTGAAACGAAAAATCATCCGGAAAGGAAGAAGGAAATACAAAATACTGAATGCATGGAAAAACGACAACAATACATCCCAACAACAATCCAAGTAACTAACGCATAATAAATAATTTTAGCTAAATTACAAAACTTATAACTAAAATGATTTATCACAGACATCACACAAAAAAGTGCGATATATAAAATTATCACAATCTCAAAACAAAACAAAAATTACTATCAACATATATTATTACACCTTATTAAGCGCTTTGGCGCAGAAAAAATATAACAATGTCAAAGAAAAATACATTTCCAAAAAAAAAATTACAGTACAAAAAAGTTTCTTTAAAGCTAAGTTAAATAAAAATAGTATTTTAATTTTTTCTAGATTAAATCTATAATTAATATACCAAAATAAAATTATCTTTTAACCAAATGAATGACATCTAACAAAAAAGAATTCCAATACTTAAGTAGACTCATAATAAACGCATACTAATTTAAACCGAACTCAGCAGAGAAAAAAAACACATGGCAAAAAATACCAGAAATCAATGTTTCAAAATATGTTTACAAATACAAATACAAAATCATAACTAACACATACAAGTTTAGTTTCAAAATTACATTTGACAACACAATAGTTACTGCATATAACCTCTGTATATAGTAATATATTAATTAGACATAACACCAGAATAAAAGAAAAGAACAAATAAATTTAATGAATAACAAGACTCTCTGAAACAACTAACGCATATTCCTCGCTAATGAGTTTGTGTATAGGGCTGGCAATCTCATCAAATCCAAAATTTTCCTAAGAACCAACGCTGCAAAACTGGCCACCACTGATAAGGTCCGAAACTGGTGGAGTATACAATGGTGATAAATTACATCTCAGGGTCTAATTGATAAAGTTCTGTTGATGTATATTTGGTAAAGTATCTCTCTGTTGATGTGATTAGACTGATTGTAGTACATGCGCCCACACAGAGCAGATGATAAATAGGTTAGCTCTGTATTGTCCCTGTGTATAAAGTCTGTAGTGAGTGGTATGAAGGGTACAGTCACTCACCCTGTACTGTCAAGCCTAGATCAACAAATCAGACTGGTGTTCATTTCCAATTGACAGCACATCATTTATTTACACAGCAACATCAATCCGATACGATACACTACACAGGTACAACAGGATACACAAAAATCAATAATAATCAATTGCGCAGAATGTTACAGCTGTTCAGTATGATGTAAACCCTGTTTACATCGCAGTTCTAGTGTTACATCAGTAAATTCACCAGAACAACTGCTGACACTGCAGTTACAAAACGCCACCCAGGCTTAGATCTATATATACTAGCAGTTCTAATGTTCCACCAGAACGACTGCTGATACTGCAGTTACAAAACGCCACCCAGGCTTAGATCTATATATATTCGCAGTTCTAATGTTCCACCAGAACGACTGCTGACACTGCAGTTACAAAACGCCACCCAGGCTTAAATCTATATATACTCAAAAGACTGTCTGCTCTGTAGTCTATAAGTAATCTGGCCTACACAACTCCTGGCCTTATAATCTCTTCAATAACTCTGATATCTGTTCATGGATCCTTAAATCTATATATACTCAAAAGACTGTCCTCTCTGTAGTCTATAAGTAATCTGGCCTACACAACTCCTGGCCTTATAATCTTTTCGATAACTCTGATATCTGTTCATGGATCCTTAAATCTATATATACTCAAAAGACTGTCCTCTCTGTAGTCTATAAGTAATCTGGCCTACACAACTCCTGGCCTTATAATCTTTTCGATAACTCTCCCTTCATAAGGAACAATGGCCTATCTCCTAGCGCCGTTCCTGCACAATAGAGATCTATCAGGGAGGTAAATATGATCCCAAAACATCGGCCTGTATACACCAAGGCCTCAGAACATGTCCTTAACATAAAGTACACCTTATCTTCTCTTATCTCATCTTATCTGCAGATTTATCACATCTTATCTGCAGATAAACACACTTAAATAGGCAAGTACTAGTACACCTCGAAAAATGGCCAAATATCGTTCCCTTACACTACCCTTGGGAACACACACAAGATACTGGGCTGACTCCAGTCACCGCCCAACTTAGACTGCCACGGGATGACACATCTCCCGCACAAAAACAGTCACCGGACCCGGCTGTTCACGGACTACCCGTGAGCTATTCACAGCCGGCCGAAACCAGTACAGAATAACTAAATGACCAGCGCTCACACGCTTTTTGTACACTCTGTTTTCTTTTTTAACATATAAATGTTTTTAAACAACTCACAATTAAACAAGCTAACAAGTGCGACAACCCTGAATTCACACTGTATAATCAGTATAGTACGTATCACTCCCCTTTGACCTTTACAGATGCATCTCACTCTTATACTCAAGGGCCTTTTTGCTCAGCTGTCTGAGTGTGAAGATTAGGTCTTGAGTACTTCAGTTTGCTCGGAAGCCACACTGGACCTCATCCATTTATGGTTCAGCTAGGCATCTGACTCTCTGCTCCAGGATTCTAAAGTAGATTTTACCAGGGACACTGAAAAGGGATATGACTTGTTTCCACATTGTCGGTTGTCACTCTTTTTGAATATAGGTGTTATGATAGCAATCTCCCAATCCTTTGGTATGGTCTTGTTGCACCAAGCTGCCTGTAGGATCCTTAAGAGTAATACCTGCTGCTCCCATGTACTTAACCATTTCTAGTGCTATACCATCATGCCCTGCTGCTTTGCTCATCTTGATTTTCTCCAGTACTACCTTCAGTTCTTCCATCTTTATGCTATCTTCACCACCATTGGTTTCCTCTTCTGTGCTAGTGGTTATCATTTCTGATGCTTGACCTTGCTCACCATCAAAGAGTTCTGAGAAATATTCTTTCCATTACTTCCTTCGGGGCAGTAAGCAATTTGCCTTGCTTGTCCTTTATAAATTTAAGAGGGCACTGTTTTTCCTTCCTCTTGTTCTTTAGGGTCTTGTAGAACAATTTCTGGTTTTCTTGAGGATCTTTGTCTAGCTTTTCTCCAAATTCGTCCCAGGACTTCTGTTTTGCTGCTAGCACCTTGTCCTTTGCTTCTGTTCTGAGTATCACATATTCTTTATATTTCTCTGTTTTTCCTGCTGTGTTTTTAGCTCTTAAGTATTGTTTCCATGCCTTTTTTCTTCTCTCTTATTTTCTCTTGTTCCCAAGTCGGACTTCACCACATGCTTCTGCAGCAGCTGTCTTTATGATGTACTTGAAATTAAGCCAGAGGGTTTCCAAGTCATCAGGTTGTTCTTCTGTGTTTCTCACTGCTGTAGCAATAAGCCCCTGATATCTGGTCTTAACTTCTGGCTCTCTCAGCTTGTAGGTCTTAATGCTCATTTCTCCTGCTCGTTTACTTGGTTTCTTGCATGATGTTGGGCAATTCCTAGGCTGAGCAGCTCTTTCAGTTGTTCTTTTAATTGTTAGCAGGTAGTGATCACTTCCAATCTCTGGCCCCTTCCAGACTCTAGCATCCCGGACATACTTGAATGAGCTCTTCCTAACTATGGCATAGTCGATCTGTGATTTCTCATTCTTTGTTGGTTCACATCTAGTGTATGCATGTATGCGCTTATGGGGGAACTTTGTGTTTGTAATGATCAGATTTTGCTCAGTGCAGAATCTAAGGAGTCGCTTTCCATTGTCATTAAGAGTATCTTCTCCATATCTTCCGATAACTCCACTCCATCTAGCATGGTCATTTCCAACTCTGGCATTGAAATCGCCAAGCATGATAATTTCATCTAGGCAGTTGTCCACTGTCCTTTGAAGCAGCTCAAAGAATTCCTCCTTGACCTCTGCTCGCTCATCTTCATTTGGCCCATACATAATGACAAGGTTGACTATGGTTTCTCTTTCTTTTAGTTTAAGGACCAAAATGCGTTCCAAGACAAAGTTTCATCCCTTGATACTATCCTTTTGGTTTTTTGCCACAATACAACCCACGCCCCCTTTAGCTCTTTCAGATGTGGGTACACCACTGTAGAGCAGCGTCACCATCGAGATCCATGACTCCTTGTCCCTTTTTCTTTGTTTCCGTTAAAGCCAGGATTTCTAGTTTTGCTGTCCTCATCTCTTCCACTAGCTCCTCTTCCTTCCCATTTATGCTCCTCTGTATTCCATGTTCCATAAGTCGTAGTCCGTTCCAGTTCGTCACCTTTAGAATCAGTCCGGTTTTCTCTCTTGCATTTCGTGTAATCATGTTTTAAGGCAAACAGGTGATTGGCCTGTTTTGCCTTTACATGATGGAGGGGCGGCCTCCATGCAGGCCACCCTCCTCCTTTTTTTCAGCCGAGCTTGGGATCGTCCTAGGCGAAGTTTGATTATTACTGAGATGTTATAATATTCTCCAGAGAAGGCAGGTTTGAAAAAGGAGGTAATACTGATATCCAATATGTTTCTTGTCCATTCCTGGTGAAGAACGGCGCATTATGAAAGTTGTTGGCCTTTGTTTTAATTTAATTTTGCATTGGCATTCATTCATATCTCCCCAAGCTTGTCTGCGTAGTGTATTCTTGCTGTAGTTTGTTTTCTTCTTTATTTCAAGTTTCCCTTTACTTTTTTATGTCTCACCCCCAAGTCTATTTTCCATGTTTTATGGTCTCCCTTTGTTTGTCTGCCATAAGTTTTCTAGAACAATGACTGCCTCTGATGCTAGCTGCACATGATATATCATTTTTTTTCCTTTTCGCTCCCTACAGAGCACAGAGCCACCACTGCAGCTGGCTCCTGTGCAGGAAGCATGCACATGCTCTTGCTGTGGTGGTTTATGTAGTGATTTGTTTTGCATGATGAGGTTGCCAGCTCCATGCTCAGACTCATATTAGTCGCCATGTAGGATATTCCACAGGGAGCAGTAATCACAAGAGACACTTTCCTCGATGAGGTTTTCTTTTCTTTAATAAACATAAATTTGAGCAATGAATGTGTGGAACTTTGTAATTATTTACAAAATTTGTTAAGTCAACAGGCGATAACAGACTAATAAACATCCGAGCTTCCATCAGCACACTAAAATGCTAACATTCATTAAACCAGCAAGCATGTAGTCGTCAGGCTGACTAAGCAAACACTGGTACACCTTTGCGAGAAAAGAGCTTGCATTAAACTCTGACAGCAACGGAAGTGTGCATTTGAGAGCTGAGAAAAACAAAGAGTGAAACCCAAGTCTGAATAGAAATGAATAAACATAATCATAAACCAGTTTTTGGCAGGCACTCGTAAGAAAGAAGGAAGGAAAACATCAGACAGCTGGTAACTCTTACATGGGCTTACTTGTCCTGCAATAGTTATTGCCCTAGGAATCTGTAGGAACCACTAACAGAGTATGCAAAAATACTACGTCAAGATGTGATTCAAATGTTTTTACACTTGCTACTAGCAGTTAACTTGACACTACATTTTAGTAGTATTTTTAATGGTCTCAGCGACTTCTACTTAATCCTGACTGCACCGTATATCAGATATATAGTTTTTTTCTTATAATTATAGGAGCCCTGCACCATTTTTTTTTTTTTTTTTTTTAACGTGTAGCCTAAAAGTTAGTAGGTCTAAGTTTCGCGCAGTAAATTATGTATAAACTGAAGCATGGGCACATTTAAAGAGTCATTGGAACTGTGGGTCTAACTTTCTTTCACATTTTGAATTTAGATTTTCAGTATGCCTTAACTTGTATCATAAACATTCAGTGTGCTTTGCCCTAGTTCAGAGGTTTTCAAACTGCGTCGCGGCCCTTGGCTAAGGGCGTCGCGGTGGCTTGGGAATTTTGTGCCCAGATTTGAAGAACTGATGATGAAGAAGCAAGCTAATCTTTTTCATTGACTTTGTGGCTAGTATAAGGTGTCATAAAACTGTAAGTTGATTAAATTAATTTAGTTTTTCATTTACAAAAAAAAATACAGTCTTATTTATTTTGTGTCCGAAACTTAACTTATTTACCCCCCACAATTGGTATCAGATGTAAAATATGCACATTCAGAAGTCATTAATATCTTTTTTGGGTACAATTGCTTATATATAATATATAGTAAAGAGAGGAACCGCAGTGATTTTTGCACAGGTCAAGGGAGCTGCGGACCAAAAAAGTTTGAAAACCTCTGCCCTAGTTTAAAGCTTCATTGTACCATTTCTTAAGTTTGTCTCATATGGTTCCCGGGGGGGTGTGTGTCTCTGAGGAGATCAAGAAAAAAAACAGGACAACTGCTCCTCAGGCATGTCGTAAAAGGCACCTAACATGAAATGGGGCTGGCCACCTCATCATATTAAACCAGTTGATACAGAAACCACAGCAGCAAAAGTTTGAGCTGTGACCTTAGCTTCTTGAAGGAGACCATCTACAGTGATGGCACCATGTTCGATAATGAGCTAAAAAAGAGATGACTGTGATGATTATTGATTACAATTGTTTTTTTTTTTTTTTTTTTTTTGCGTACGCCCGCTAATACTCGAGGCGAAATCTCAGGTTATTATTTTATGTCTAACCTGACATTGATTTTACGTGAGTATCCCTTTATTTCTTGTACAGAGACAGGTGTCCCTCACCATTCAGGCAAATACTCGCCGATTTCGGAGGTACCCATTGCAGCTGGGTCGGCTCAGGAGCCGCCAGTCCCTGGTCAACGACACTCCTTCAAATGTCCTCGCCAGGTCTCGAGTTAATACAGTCCAAATCCCGGTCGACGAAAAATCCTCAAATGCCGTCGCCCGGGTTTGATCCTGTATCACCCGGTCGCCAGAGCGGTGTTGTAACCACTACGCTAGCGCGGCTCCCCATTACAATTGTGAAGAGGGCTATAATTATGAGTAGTCAATCCGGATTCAAGGCATCAGAGCCCTTAGGAAATTGAGATACATGATCACCAGCATCATTATGGTGGGACATGGATAGGCGAAATAATAGTTTTTAAAATAGTATTTAAAAAAGTGAAAGTAGTAAGATTGTGGTAGTGTTGCGCTGTCAGATGAAATACATTTTATTCACTGTTAATTTTGTACATTAATGGTATTAGATATGTTAAGCATTCTGTGAAATAGAGTGAAGTTATGTTGGTATACTGTTACTGACCGGTAAATTTATCTTCTGAAATCTGACATCATTCTTCCAGGAAAAGTATGAGGACAATGGACCTCCAGAAGGCTATGGTTCATTTCACCAGCACTACCTCCTGGATGGCAAGCTTATAGCCGTGGGAGTTATAGACATACTTCCTACATGTATGTCTTCAGTATACCTGTACTATGACCCAGACTATAGTTTCATGGGTCTTGGTGTCTACTCTGCTCTGAGGTATGAAAAATGCTTATGTGTTTGTGGACAAATTGACTTGACATCAATCAATATGTTGTGAGGTGCAGGTGAAATCAGCAGAACCAAGCAGCAGTTCTCTTGAAGCTAATGCTGTCTATTGCCTTTTTTTACATCTGAAACTTAGTCAATGTCATTGATTCCTTGTGATTTTGTGGCATAGTGGAGGTGTCAGTTTTTAAGAATAAACAGCTTTTTCTTTGTTTTAAGCTTTTGTGAGTGTCTGTCTGATACATTCCTAAATGTCGTTATCTGTTTCCAATGTTTTAAGCTTTTGTAAATGTCTGTCTGATACATTCCTAAGTGTCATAATCTGTTTCCAATGTTTTAAGCTTTTGTGCAGGTGTGCCTGATACATTCCTAAGTGTCATAACCTGTTTCCAATGTTTTAAGCTTTTGTGAGTGTGTGTCTGATACATTCCTAAGAGTCATTATCTGTTTCCAATGTTTTATGAGTGTGTAGTGTTCTCAAAGATGGCGATCTTGTATCTCATCCATCAAGACGCTCCCAGGAGCAGACTGTGACTCCGACCATGAACTTCTTGCTGCAAACTTCAAGATCAAATTGAAAAAAGTCGTTACAAGCGACAAAGTAATACGTTATGACACAAGCGCCATACCAGAAGAGTACAGTGTCAATATTCAGAACAAATTTGACATTCTTATGGCAGTACAGGAGGAAATGACACCAGATGAACTTGCCAATAACATCAGAGATGTTTATATTACAAATGCACAGAGGTTAATTCCTAAAAGAAGTATAAAGAGACGAGAATACATCTCAGACGAAACACTGAAGTTGGTGGTAGAGAGAAGAAAAATGAAGTCCAAAAAAAGATACAGAAAATCAGGAGTTGTACAAGGAATACACAAAGCAGATTAAAAAACGAGTCAGACAAGACAAACAACAATACATAAACGACACCTGCAGGAAAATAGAGGAAATGCGCGAACAGGGATTGAGTAAGAATATGTTTTCTGAAGTAAGAACATTGAAGAACAGCAACTTTAAATCATCACCTCGAGCAATAAACGACAAGAAAGGCGACACTCTAACAGAACGTAAAGATATTCTGAACAGATGGAAGGAGTACTGTCAAGAAATGTATACGGAAATAAACAAAGCGGCAGATGACAACGTCATGAATGAAGCGGAACGTGAACCAGAACCTACCATAGAGGAAGTCCGGAACGCAATCAAACACTTAAAAAGTGGAAAATCTCCTGGTTGTGATGAAATAACAGCTGAAATGATACAGGCAGGAGGAGAAGGCAGCGCTCGTATATACCATGCATTATGCTGCAAGATCTGGCAAAGCGGAATTTGGCCCAAGGAATGGAAAAGATCAATTTACATACCCTTGCCAAAAAAGGGCAACCTGAAACTGTGCACAAACTACAGAACTATAGCTCTTATAAGCCATGCCAGCAAAATACTATTACAAATCATAATGAAAAGGATGCAACAAAAGCTAGAAACAGAAATAAACGAAGTACAGGCGGGTTTTCGACCAGGTAGAGGCACTAGAGATCATATATTCAACATGAGGATCATCATAGAAAAGTGTAGAGAATTCAACGTTGACCTACATACTTGTTTCATTGATTACACCAAAGCTTTCGATTGTGTACAACATCAGCAGTTATGGGCTATTATGAAAAATATGGGATTTCCAAACCACCTTATACAACTCATCGCACTGCTGTACCAAGAACAACAGGCAGCCGTAAGAATAGAGGGTGAAACATCAGAATGGTTTGAAGTACAGAAAGGAGTAAGACAAGGCTGTACCCTTTCCCCTTACCTGTTTAACATTTATGCCGAGAATATCATGAGAAATGTAAGAGATGACCAAGAACACACAGAGTTTGACTCATTTAACATCGGCGGGTACCAGATCCCGGAAATCAGATATGCTGACGACACAGTCCTCCTATCGACCAACCCAGAAGGACTTGAACAATTACTTCTGTCCACCAAAAAACACAGCGAGGCCCAGAATCTATACCTAAACACCAAGAAGACTAAAGTATTGACAACAGACAAAGTAAAGACCAAACCAGAAATTGAAATTGATAACGAAGAACTGGAAAGTGTTAATGAATTCGAATACTTAGGATCAATCATCAACAGCTCTGGCGACTGTGCAGTAGAAATTAAAAGAAGACTTGCAATTGCTTCACATAAACTAATACAGATGAAAAACCTATGGCAAGGCACAAGCAAAGAAACAAAGTTACAACTGATCAGAGCATGTATATTCCCAGTAGCAACATACGGCTGCGAGACTTGGACACTCAATAAAACAGTTGCAAAAAAGATTACATCATTTGAAATGAAATGCTACAGAAGGATGTTGAGAATACCCTGGACAGAAAAAAAGACCAACAGAGAAGTACTGCACTCACTAAACGTACAGGAACATTGGCTCCTAAATACCATCGCAATAAGGAAGCTGAAATTTTTCGGTCATATAAAAAGACATAATAGCCTGGAAAAAAAACAGTGATGGAAGGCATGGTCCCTGGAAAAAGGGGAAGGGGTCGACCTAGACGACGGTGGACCCAGGACATCACAGAGAGTCTGAACTTGTCTTTGGCTGATGCAGGTCGACTTGCCCAGAATCGTGATGCGTTCAGAGCAGCTGTAATGGAGACAACGTTCTGGAAAGAATACGTCACATGATGATGAGTGTTCTCTATGTTTTATGTTTTTATGAGAATGTGTCTGATACATTCCTTAGTGTGGTTGTATCCAGTGTTTTGAAGAGTTATGCAAGAGTATCTGTGTTTTATTCTTTTATGAGTGTGTGTCTGATACCTTCTTAAGTGTGGCTGTTTCCAGTGTTTTAAAATTATGCAGCTTTATGTGTGTTTTATGTTCTTATGACAAACCTCTATACCCCAGCGTAGAAGAGGAATGACTAAGTAACTAAGTAAGTGTGTCTGATGATTTTATATATATATAGTCTGAAAGATATTTCTCCATGTGCAGTCACATTTATTCTTGTAATCATCTTTTCTGTGTATTGTGGCGAGCAAGCAGAAGCAACCCCATACCTACCAGACATGTTGTAAAAGGTCACTAAGGAGGGTTGGGCATAGGCCCAGAAACCCCATCTTATAGAAACTTAAGGATATAAATCACTGCTAGTGATTCCACTTTAGCTGTACAACAGAGAGGGATAAGCAAAGTCTGGTCATCCTGCTTTTGCAGAGATTCAGGTTCAGAGGGCTCAAATTATTCTTCAAAACCACACCTCTCTGGGCACTAGTGGTTTTTTTCTTTCTTTTCTCTCTCTCTCTCTTTTTTGTTGTTGTTGTCCATTTTTCTCCTGCTGGCAGGAGTTGATGTATGTTCTGCTGGAGAACTCTCTTTCCTGCTTCCATTAACAAAGAGTTCTTGCATAGGATGATTTTCATTTTTCTATAATGCTGTTTTTATCTTGGGCTGTTCTGTTCATTTTTTTAATGCTTTGCATTTTCCATTTGTCTTTATTACTCTGCGTGTGTATTGAAATATGTAGGCTTGTCTCAGAATGCTGTCATTTAATTTGCTGTTGCAACGTGGAGAATTTCTTTCTTTGAAATTAATTTTAATGTCTTAATGCTATTTAGGCTAAGACCTTCATATTCACTTTATGTCACTATAATCAGCTGAAGTCAAGGCACTCCAGCTTTCAGTAAGTATGGAAGCAACCATACGTTCAGTATTGCATTCACTGGGAGAGTAGGAAATTATATGAGGCAACCATAAGTTCAGTGTTGCATTCACTGGGACAGTAGGAAATTATATGAGGCAACCATACGTTCAGTATTGCATTCACTGGGACAGTAGGAAATTATATGAGGCAACCATACGTTCAGTATTGCATTCACTGGGACAGTAGGAAATTATATGAGGCAACCATACGTTCAGTATTGCATTCACTGGGACAGTAGGAAATTATATGAGGCAACCATACGTTCAGTATTGCATTCACTGGGACAGTAGGAAATTATATGAGGCAACCATATGTTCAGTGTTGCATTCACTGGGACAGTAGGAAATTATGAGGCAACCATATGTTCAGTGTTGCATTCACTGGGACAGTAGGAGATTATATGAGGTAACCATACGTTCAGTATTGCATTCACTGGGCCAGTAGGAGATTATATGAGGCAACCATACATTCAGTATTGCATTCACTGTGACAGTAGGAAAATATATGAGGCAACCATACGTTCAGGCACTTCCTGTAAGGGTATCAGCTGTGGTGGTGGCTCCATGCTCCATAAGGAGCAAAAAGGGTATTCATCAGTGGTAGGTGCCACCAGGAGTCAAAGTCACCTTTGTATTTTTTTTGGGGTTTAAATTGAGATGAACAAAGGTGTCATTTCTGTACTATTTCAGAGAAATTGCACTAGTTAGACAGTTAAATCTTGTGGCTACTGATCTCAAATACTACTACATGGGATTCTACATTTCACAACTGTCAGAAGATGAAGTACAAGGGTCAGTATTAAACCATCCTATCTGGCATGTCCAGAAACCTATGAGTGGGTTACCCATAGAAAAATGCCGTCCAAAACTGGATGTGAGCAAATATGCACGGTTGTCAGAATCTGGCACTGGTATGTAGTATTATGTTGTGCACTTATTGATATTAGTGATACAGTAATATTAGCCATGCAGTTTTTTTTGTCATCACTGAATCTGTATTTGAAGATCTGTTATAAAAAGATAATAGACAAAATTCATTGGTCATACTCTTAGAAAGGAAGGTCTGGCAAACCTTGCAACAAAGTGAAGATTGGGGGGGCAGGAGAAGCAGAGGAAGACAAAGAGGAAAGATCTTGGATGGCTTGACAGAATGGTTGAGAAAATAGTGTAAATGGCATTAGTTACAAGTGTTATTGAACATAACATATGGCGATGTGGCCGACCTCTAAAAATAGAGCATCTGTTAAGCAGTAGCAGAATTTTAACAGCTCCATCATCATCAAGAGGAATAAGATGGACTACATTTTCTACATTGGAAGATCTGGAATGTGCAGATGACATTGCACTACTAGCACATTCACATCAACACATCCAGGAAAAAACGGATAGACTTAATAAGTATAGCCAGCAGGTGGGCTTGAACATCAATCTAAAGAAGACAGAGGTCATGACGCTCAATGTGAACAACCCTGAGCCCATATCAGTAAGGAATCAGCAACTGGAACAGACAGACACCTTCACATACCTAGGATGCATAGTAACACCAGACGGCGGAGCAAGCAAAGACATCAACAACAGAATGAACAAAGCAAGAACAGCCTTTTATAGTCTAAACAACATCTGGAAGTCCTCTCAGTACAGCACAAGCACAACATTAAGATTATATCAGAGCTGTGTGCTTTCTGTGCTTCTCTATGGTGCGGAATGCTGGAGAGTTACAGAGAAGGAAATGTCGAAATTGTCCTCTTTTCACACAACATGCCTAAGAAAAATTCTCTGAATCTTTTGGCCGAATACCATCACCAACCAAGATCTGCAAGAGGACATGCACACCATCATAGCTGGCAGACACTGGAGCTGGGTTGGCCATGTCCTCAGAAGAGACCCCGATGCCATCACAAGAACAGCTATGCTATGGACCCCTGAAGGAAAACGAAAGAGAGGCTGACCAAAAACAACTTGGCGGAGGACTGGAGGCTGAGATGCAAAGAATGAACCAGAGTTGGGGCACTGTACGAAGGATGGCCTCCGACCGAGCATTTGTTGTTGCCCTACAAGATGCCACCAGGCGTGGTGGCCACTGACTGTTTTGACGGTCAGCGGCTAAGGATCAAAGAAGAAGAAGATCATCATCATCAAACTTCAGCTCTCCATGAAGTATAAGCCTTCAACAGATGTATGCAGTCCTTGTTCTGGAATCCCCAGGGAAAGAGAGGTAGAGAGAGATAAAAAAATCACATGGAGAAGACATGGAAAGACCTTGACCTGATGGCACAGGACAGGAAGACTTGGTATAAGTTTGCTGAAGGCCTATGCTCCTTGGGAAGCTGAAGGGTGGTGATGATGATGACTGAAAGAAATACGGAATAATGTGAGCTCTCCTAATGAGGAAAATCCAATATACCTGGAAGTTTAGTTGGATAAGAGACTCACCTGGAAGCCACACCTGGAAGAAGTAGAACAGAGAGCAAGAAGAGAGCTGTGCATTATGAAGAAACTGGCTTGCACAAAACGGGAGGGGGGGGGGGGGGGGGGGGGGAGGGGGGGGGGGGGGGGGGGGGGGGGGGGGGGGGGGGGGGCAAATACTAACATACTTAAAAAAGTCTATACAGGCACTGTCAGTCTGGGCCACGGTATCAAAAACAAACACAGAACGTCTATGAAAAGTGCAACATGCTGGCCCTAGATTAATCACTGGAGGGATGAAGACTATTCCAATCCAGGCACTGGAGAGATACACCAACATCCAAATATGCCATAATATGTTTCTGGATTGCTTATCTCATGAGGCTGTGTTTTTCCACATTTGCGCAAAAAAAAAAAATCATGTCCAATAATATAAAAAAAAAAAATTCGGCACTACTTTTAATAACACTGACTAACAACAACACCTAATTTTTTCGTCTTTCTCTAACATTTCTTATGTTTTTTCTGGTCAATTTTAATGCGGCTGTGTTTAAATCTGCAAAACAAGTTTTTCTATAATCAGGTCGGGATCTCTAGAAATACGCAATTGAAGTTTTTTAACAAGCATGACAGTATTACAAAAATCATTCTGTTACAAGAAGTATAACAGTTATGTAGGCTTGAATTTCTTTGCAGTCGACTTTCGTCGGTGAATGGCATGTGGTACATCGCGATGAAACATCCATCAGTAATCGGCAAGAATGGTCACACTCCACCGTCCTTGATAACGTGACTCATTTAACGGCGATATCTTGATGGAAGCGTTCTCCATGTTCATCGCTGACTTCGCACAAGGTTGTCAGGGAAAAAGTCAAGATGCGAATCGAGAGCAAAATGGATTTTGAGGGACATGTTACAGCCCATAATTATGTATGCATCTATGCACTGCTTAACAATATGCACATAGTCGACAGATTTGTGATTTCCCAGAAAGTTATCGACGATCGATTTGAATGCCATCCATGCGCGAAGTTCACTACCATATAACAAGTTCTCGAATTGTTTGTCTGCAATAACTTTCCTAATCTGAGGTCCTACAAAGATACCTTCCTTTATCTTTGCATCGCTAACTTGCGGAAACTTTTCTCGAAGATAAGTGAAAGCTTTGCTCGTTTTATCTAACGCTTTTACGAAATTCTTCATGAGCCCCAACTTTATATGTAACGGTGGTACAATGATGCTGTCTTTGTTAACTAATGGCTCATGTATTTCATTTTTATGCCCGAGCTGCATACGATCCTTGATAGGCCACACCTTTCTTGCATAATGTTCCTGTCTGTTGCGGCTGTCCCATTCACATAGGAAGCAACAAAATTTAGTATACCCAGTCTGCATGCCCGTGAGAATTGCAATGACCTTTAGGTCTCCACAAATCCGCCATTGGTAGTCATTGTACTTTATTTTGCCAAAAGTATAGCCATATTGTCATAAGTTTCTTTCATATGAACAGAGTAGGCGACTGGAATTGATGAAAATAATAATTTCCGTTATGCAATATCACGGCTTTTTAGACTAGTCTTGGAAGAGTCGATGAAAAAGTCGCATTCGTTGACTATGTGCTCATGACCGAGGAGCACCCATTAGACTCCATTTACATATTTGCAATCAAACTTTTCCTAGCAAATGTCATCATCCATCTCAAAGTATTGAACAAGTTCTCTGTGTCTATGACGAAATTTAGAATTTAGATATTTTTTTTTCGGCATATTGGGCGCTAAAAAGAATTCATTCTTTGAGTACGAAGAACCGACGTAAAGTAATTCGCTTGGTCCTTTGGTAAGAGAGCGAGATCACGTATTAGATCTGAAAGTTCTGAATGGTTAATTAAGTGAACACCATCATTCACCGGTATATATCCGATTCGAATAATATTTAAAGCAGGTAAACTAACACTTTCTGTAGGTTCATTACACCAACGTAAATTGTTCTTTATACCCCCTAGGAACTGGGATCGGACATGTGATGGTCATGGGGGCCACTGGTTTCGAAAACGATTCAATTTTTGGATAAACCACAGACTTTCTTTTTTAAAAGTGAAACCATGGATATATGTCAAGCTAGAAGTAACAATCAGTAGCGTGTTTTGTCGGTTCATGCCATATTATGGCATCCAAAGGCTCGTCTTTTGCTCGCGATTTTTCATAACCAATGCCCAATGTCTTCTTCTTCTTCTTCTTGCGATCGCATCTTTGATGATTACACCGTCAGACGAGTTCTCATGATGAATTCGACTGTTGTTTGAAGTTCCTCTTTAACTCCATATAGCTTTGAGTTTAGTGTTGAGTCATTGAGCCAGTATATCTTCTTATGGTCAATACAGTGGACAGTCTGTAGAAACATGACTCAGCAGTTTGTTCGTTTAATCCACAAGTGCACTAGTGTGAAGCAGGGACAATTCGTAGCTTGTGCAGTGTTTATTCAGTTTGTTTAGCCCCTGTCCTAAGTCAAAAATTTGTTATCTGTCCCTTGCCGGTCGAGAAGAGTGTGATAGTCGTCTTTGGCTTGGTTCTGTTCGCTTCTGATAGTCTGGATAGCTCTCTTTTTCTCAACGTATGTGACTTCCTTATCTTCTTGTTCACATTCTCCTCCCTTTTTTGCAAGTTTATCTGCCTTTTCATTTCCGGGTACACAACAATGAGATGGTACCCACTGAAGTATGGTTCTCTTTTTGGCAGCTACCTTGTTTTGTTCATTTCTCAGATGCGGGAGTTTACCACCTTTGAGAGCTTGCGTGACAGACAGTGCATT
>JAMPIV010018137.1:0-43154 GCA_024509875.1 Oreohelix idahoensis | reverse complement strand
TTATTAATCTGTCATGTAATATAAGTTGCTATAGAAACTACTAGTATAAGAGTATGTTAAATGCTTAAGCATAAGCTTTCTGTGTGGGGTTTACTTTACTGGACGCCCCGTGTTTATTAAAGAGCAAACAAGTCTCATTCATTCACTTATCCAATCAGATTATAGGATATTGGTGACAGCAGAATTGCAACCATTAAAATGTTGTGTTGCTTTTTTGTCTTCGTCAGTTAGATGAACAAAGATGAATAAAGAAATTCTTGAGTTGTGTGGAAAGATAGTGCCACAAGCTTATGTAGCACAAGGGGCTCAAGCCAGAACTTCACATGAGAACAAAATCAAACATTTGATACAACATGTAAGATTATTTTTCTGTGATAATTGTTTTGTTGCCTGATTGGCATTTCCTTGTAATCCATTGAAGTGAAAGTGCCCTGCAGAAGAAGTTTTTAACATACTGTTACAGAGTAAATGTTATCAAAGGGAGGTGATCTTGAAAATGTTAAGCGAATAGATTCGATTACGGGTTACGTTGCTTGATTAAGCTGATGTTAAGTTAAAATTGTATTAGGGGAATTCCCTCGTGTGATCGAGAAGTTTCCAAGTGGCGAACACTGGTCAGTTCAAATCGCGGAGATGTTTTTTTTTCTCTGAACTGTCTTGAGCTGTGAGTAAGCTCGTGTGACTAGCCCATGCAATTATCGAGACTGAGTTGTGTTTTTTAAATAACCGAGTCTCGTGTCTTTTTTGGCGGGTCTAGTGTGTGAACTAATTGCATTCTGTTTTTGGGTACCGACGGGAGAGGTCGGTCCTACAGTGTGTGTTTCGAGTATGCCTGCGCAGTGCAAAAGTTTGAGGCCATTATCTGTGTAGGCCTATAATTTCTGAGTTTATTGGAGAATTATGTTTGTGAGTATTTTTGAAGAGGTAAGGATCCAGGACTTATGTTTGAATATATAAATGTCAAGTTGAGTGAAGGCGAGATTACTGCAGATTGCCAGGGAGTGCAGTCTTGCGAGAAATTGCCGAAAGTATTCACCATTGATGTAGTTAGCACGACGAGGATGATGTCCGTTGGCTAACCGGATCTATATGATATTTGAGAGGCCATCGTTATTATTGAAAGGATCCACATCTACATTAAAGCGCCAAGGTTGAGAGCGTCTTTGATGAGGCATATTTGAGAGGCCATCGTTATTGTTGAGAGGATCCATAACTACATTAAAGCGCCAAGGTTGAGAGCGTCTTTGATGAGGCATATTTGAGGAATTTATTATTGTCAGCACGGCGAGGATAAACCGTTGCTGGGAAAAAGGATCCATTGTCTAGTTATTATAATGCTGATGTTGGAAGCATCGTTGGAGAGGCCATTTATTATTTACATTAGAGCGCCAATGTTGAGAGCGTCTTTGATGAGGCATATTTGAGGAATTCATTATATTAGCACGGGGATGCCGACCGTTGCTAGGCATATTTGAGGAATTCATTATATTAGCACGGGGACGCCGACCGTTGCTGAGAGGATCCAGTAGTAATATTATATAGCGCTAATGATTATGAGAAGTGGAGATGTGACTGGAGTACTGTATTATTGTATTGCTATGACTTGTACTTAATTGTGACTGTGTATTCTGTGTATTTCATGAACGTGTTATGGTGAAATAAACGTTATTAACATACACCAGCCGTTTATAACCATCTATGACTTCTACGTGCGTACCTGTGTTGTGAGTGATTGTTCCAGCATGCACGCACTCAATCAACCCTCCTAACACGGTACGCCACTCACTCACACAACCACCATCATGAGGTATCAGTGGTGTCAATGTTAAATAGCCTGGGTGGCGGAAATTTAGGTCAACAAACAGATTGAATTCAATAGCAGGATCTCATGTGTAGCAGTGGTATGTTAGTCTTACAGAATTTGATATTTTGACATTCGCGTGATATAAGAATTATGTTCTGCTCTGTGTGGGCGTATGAACAGTGTAACCATTAAGGTAACACCCATCACCATTTATTCAATCTCCAAGACCAGTCATCAGATAATAATAATATCTTAATAACCCCATCAGTAACTATTTACGGGTAACATTTGGTACTCATTACGGTTACAGTTTGGTAATCTTCAATTATCCTTGAAAGAAAACAGTTCGGTTACACATACACAAGAATGTATCCTGTTTCCTTCCTTCCTTCCTTCCTTCCTTCCTTCCTTCCTTCCTTCCTTCCTTCCTTCCTTCCTTCCTTCCTTCCTTCCTTCCTTCCTTCCTTCCTTCCTTCCTTCCTTCCTTCCTTCCTTCCTTCCTTCCTCCCTCCCTCCCTCCCTCCCTCCCTCCCTCCCTCCCTCCCTCCCTCCCTCCCTCCCTCCCTCCCTCCCTTTCTTTTCTTTCCCTCCCTCACTTCCTTCCTTCCTACTTTACTTGGAAGCAACACATTTGTAGAAGTGTTTAGGCACTGAATATTATCATCATAATCATCACTTTTCTTTGTGCTCCTTACAGATTATGGCGTCACCACTGTAGCTTGTCCCCTTGCAGAAAGCCTGCAACAAGCATTCACATGCTCATACAGCAGTGGTTTGTGTAGCAATTTGTTTTACATGTTGAGGTTGCCAGCCCCATGCCATATTAGTCACCTTCTTGGACATGCCATATTAGTCACCTTGTTGGACATGCCATATTAGTCACCTTGTTGGACATGCCATATTAGTCACCTTGTTGGACATGCCTGAGGGGCAGTAGTCCTATTATTTCTGTGTCTGTCTCTTCAAAGACTCCTGGGAACTACACAGGGCTTTTTATTTAAATATTGAGCACAAAACTCTGTGGTCAGTGATGAATTGAGTTCCTTCTTCTTTTAATGCTACTAACTAGCCTGGTTAAAAAAAAAAAATCTGATTCATTTTTATTGTCGCATTTAAATTTAATATGCAAACATAGCTGTCAGAAAATGAATGAGTATAACCTTTTTAATAAAAAAGCTTTTAATTACTCAGATTTGTAATTACACATTTTCAACGTCATAATCCACTGTGTTTGAAATGGGCAAAGATAAATTTTAGATGAGAGATATAAATGAGCTTTTTTAAATGTCTTGAATTAGCCAATGTTTGGATGAAACAGATTCAGGTTCATAGCTACTATTTGTGAAATATGCAGAGGAAACTTCCAGAGGAGGGGTGGGATGACCAGACAATTGAGCTTTTGCTTCATGAACTGGCAGTCATGGACAGCAATAACTTTCCAGGGAACTGTGGTGTTGGTGAGAGGGAATCCCGGTTAGCTTCTTCACTGGTAGCCAGAAGACATTACAGGTATAAGTGAAAATATATTTTCTTAGGGTACATTTATATCTTTTTATCACAAAACACAACACAGAGTTCAATTTTTTTGGAAACACATCTGTAAAGTTAAATCGTTTGCTTATGAGACTTGTTCTGAAACACAGAATGGATTTAAGACATTTTTCGAGTACAACGTACTAGAGAATTACTGGCCAGAAAGGCTCCGAGTGGCAAAAATAGCCAAAATGAGTTTGTGTTGCCTGCATTTTCCTATTCAGTGAAAAACTGTCATGTGTATTCAGGAACTCTCAATTTTTCTACTTGTTTGTTTGACCTAGTATTCTTAATAATATTTTGGTCATATTACTCAGAAGGTAAATTGTCCGGCGATCTTCACATTCATTGGCTCCAGGTTTCTTTGATAAGGTTATGAAAAAATGGATTTTAATAGATTGTGTGTATCAACTGTCATAAATATTGTTCTATAGCTTTGTTATTGTTAGTGTTCCAAACTCGTTCAGTGTGTCTAATCCTTCTATTGCAACATTATCAGATTCTGCTGCCTTTCTGTTTCAAAAATTGTGTGTTGAAGTGCATTACTTTTGTTAATTTCTCTCATTTCTTTCTCTGTAATCTTCCACATCTTTAACTTTCTTCATCCCTACTCTGCCATTTCTTCTTCCTCGTTCGTCCTAAAAAGGATGTTGGTTGCGCTGTGTCGCCGTTTACAACAAAGCTGCGATATTTGCACCTTTTGGTCCAACACATCTGACTTCCGTGCTGCATTTTTTGGGACCGGGTTTCCCTTCCCTCTTCGATCCCTACTCTCTCGGCCAGACTGCAGTGATGCAGCCTGTTTCCAGGACCACCACTTGGAGGTGGAGTAGAGTCTTGGTCAGCTCTGGTTCGCTGACCTTGACGTGAACAGTCAAGCTATGAGTCGCTGACTGCATTCATCTCTTTTGCTGCATCTTCGCTCCCCTCTGCAGTTTAAATCTCCAAGGCTTATAGTAATTTCCTGTGCCTTGGTGTTGGCTACAGCAATTTGTAGTTCATAATTTGTGCATATAATTTTCTGGGGTAACAGATGTTGAGAGCTTTTCCATAATAGCAGGTGGTATCGGATAGAGTGGGCCTTCTTGCTGAAGGAAAGATTGCATACTTAATATTTTGTTTATTTCTTCTCAGAAGAAGCCTTTAATTTTAGTGAAAAATGTCATTAATTTGATTAGTAAGGCAAAAGTAGCAATCTTTTATATGAATGGTTTATTCATGCCAAAACCATTATAAAAGCAAAAGGCATTCTCTTTTTTACATCTAATCCATTCAGTTAGCTTAACATAGCAGGTTATGCTGCACATATGAGGTGTCCACTTTTTGTCTTGATTCTAACAAGTCAGCCAAACTTAAAATGATATGATTTTGTTTTGGCCCAGATTTAATTATAAACTGTCCACCCACGAAACAAAAACTTTTCTGGTGAATTTGTTAACACAGCCTCAAAATTTCACATTCCCTAATTTCCTTTCTTTGTTAATTTCCAAAACCTATGTAGGAAAAACAAAAAAACCAGACATATTAGCAAAAGCACACACAGTTACAACTGTGTACACAACTAAACTGAGGTTAAGAACAGCGTTTCCTTGTACTTGCTGTCCTGTTTTTATTTATTTATATTCTTATCAGAACCTCAGGTCTTGATAGCTAGACATCAAGTTAGCTCGTACTGAGGAGAGATATCTGACACAACTCTTGAAGATACGGTTGATACATTAAGTACTTTTTTGGCTGCTGAACATTTTGGCACATTACTTCTCGAAGTTTTAGTTCATGAAGCAGTAATTGAGAACTGAGTTTAAGTAATTTTTTTTGTTTTTTTTTGTTTTTGTTTGTTTGTACGCCTGCTAATACTCGAGGCGAAATCTCAGGTTATTGTTAATGTCTAACCTGACATTGATTTTACGTGAGTATCCCTTTTCTTGTGCAGAGACAGGTGTCCCTCGCCATTCAGGCAGATACTCGCCGATTTCGGAGGTACCCATTAGAGCTGGGTCGGCTCAGGAGCCGCCAATCCCTGGTCAACGACACTCCTTCAAATGTCTTCGCCAGGTCTCGAGTTAATCCAGTCCAATTCCCGGTCGACGAAAAATCCTCAAATGCCGTCGCCCGGGTTTGATCCTGAATCACCCGGTCGCCAGAGCGGTGTTGTAACCACTACGCTAGCGCGGCTCCCCAGTTTAAGTAATGAAGAATGAGAAAGAACATAATAATAGGTAAAGGAAGTTGAAACAACCAAAATAAATGTAGGAGCTCTCCTATGTGGGTGGCTGTGTTCTGTTTTGTCAGCTTATGTCTAAATATCTTTGTACTTTTATTGGTGCTTTTGACACAGGTCCTAGCATCTTGGCCTGAAGATGCTCTGCTTAAGTGTTTAACTTGTATTCAAGATTAGGGCATGGCATTGGGCGCTCAGGAGATATTACAGCAGTTCAACCAAAAGCTGCAGGCTCAAGTATTCTTATGAAAGTTACCAACAGCTTGGTTCTTGATGTCATCAAACTTGCAGGTGACTTATGTTTACTTATTGTATCACTAGAGTAAGATTTGAATACTATTACTTGTCTATATGTTTACTTATTGTATCACTAGAGTAAGATTTGAATACTATTACTTGTCTATATGTTTACTTATTGTATCACTAGAGTAAGATTTGAATACTATTACTTGTCTATATGTTTACTTATTGTATCACTAGAGTAAGATTTGAAAACTATTACTTGTCTATATGTTTACTTATTGTATCACTAGAGTAAGATTTGAATACTATTACTTGTCTATATGTTTACTTATTGTATCACTAGAGTAAGATGTGAATACTATTACTTGTCTATATGTTTACTTATTGTATCACTAGAGTAAGATGTGAAAACTATTACTTGTCTATATGTTTACTTATTGTATCACTAGAGTAAGATTTGAAAACTATTACTTGTCTATATGTTTACTTATTGTATCACTAGAGTAAGATGTGAATACTCACTAGAGGAAGATGTGAATACTATTACTTGTCTATATGTTTACTTATTGTATCACTAGAGTAAGATGTGAATACTATTACTTGTCTATATGTTTACTTATTGTATCACTAGAGTAAGATGTGAATACTATTACTTGTCTATATGTTTACTTATTGTATCACTAGAGTAAGATGTGAATACTACTATTGTTTACTTGTCTATATGTTTACTTATTGTATCACACTAGAGTAAGATGTGAATACTAATATGTTTACTTATTGTATCACTAGAGTAAGATGTGAAAACTATTACTTGTCTATATGTTTACTTATTGTATCACTAGAGTAAGATTTGAAAACTATTACTTGTCTATATGTTTACTTATTGTATCACTAGAGTAAGATTTGAATACTATTACTTGTCTATATGTTTACTTATTGTATCACTAGAGTAAGATGTGAATACTATTACTTGTCTATATGTTTACTTATTGTATCACTAGAGTAAGATGTGAATACTATTACTTGTCTATATGTTTACTTATTGTATCACTAGAGTAAGATGTGAATACTATTACTTGTCTATATGTTTACTTATTGTATCACTAGAGTAAGATGTGAATACTATTACTTGTCTATATGTTTACTTATTGTATCACTAGAGTAAGATGTGAATACTATTACTTGTCTATATGTTTACTTATTGTATCACTAGAGTAAGATGTGAATACTATTACTTGTCTATATGTTTACTTATTGTATCACTAGAGTAAGATTTGAAAACTATTACTTGTCTATGAAATGACTGTTAGATTTTGGAAATTGGTAGGTCTATTTTCTTTATTTCTTGTTTTGTTTTATGTAGTAAAATCCTGATATAACACAATAGTTGGGGTTTTAAGAAATTTAATTGTCATAAATGAGGGGATTTCATTGCTGTGAGGTAATAAAATGTCACCTTGTGTTTGTGGCGAAACCAACAGTTGCTGTTGTAACACTATTTTGTCTACGCAGGTCTAAACATGAAAGTGCAAATTTTACTCATTTTATTCTCTTTAAAAAAAAATATTCAATATATAAGAACGCAAGCGTGTTAAAAAAATTTAGAAATCTGGTGCAAAAAAAAAAGTGACTTTCACAATAATTTATTATGGAAGCACATGCTGTCATTGTTGAAAATAGGCTTCCAGTTTAGCTAATATTGAAAGAAACATGAGATCAGATATACTAATCTCTGCACAGAGCACACATTTAATGTTTAGTATGGTGGCATGACTCCATGATGTTAAATTTCACCACTTCTTAAAAATGCTTTCTATTATGACCTTTGCAGCAGTCAAAGTTAGAGTTACAGACTGTGAAATTGAGATAAAAACACAAAATGAAAGAAGTGCTTGTATTGTGGAATATATGGATATCAGAAGAAATGAAGCCCAACACGCAAATCAGAATCTACAATTGAGATGTCAAGGCCGTCCTATTGTATGGCTCTGAAACATGAAGAACAACACAAATGACAACAAAGAAGCTGCAGACTTTCATAAATGGGTTCTCAGGGGTAGATAAGAAATTCAGGAAGACACCAGACTCATACAGAAGAAAGGCAGGTAGAAATAAGAATAAGTTACTCATAAAAAGAAGTTGAGCAACGTTCTGAACAGAACAACTTGGAGAGATGTGGTTGAAAGCCTTGCTTGGAGCAGGGCTTCTTAACCTTTCTTGTGCCATGGACCTCTTTGATTGTCTGGTGAAGACTACGGACCCCTTCTTAGAAATAAATGTGCACAAACGCATAATTAAACATTTTACAACAAACATTTTAGGTTATGTACACGAATCCGTTAGAATCCATTCATGGATCCTCACACGGCTCGTGGACCACAGGTTGAAAAGTCCTGATTTATAGGGAGCTGATGGGAAAAAAAAAAAAGAAGACAGCCTCTGATTTGATTGAGGCAATATAGAAACATCTGCAAAGTTATTGTAAACACAGAATCGAGGTGCCTGAAATCCTCATATCCTGTTGGAATCCTACCCCCATGTACACTGATTGAGGATTACCAAGTTCCTCTCCATGTACACGTAATAACAAGGACAATATTAGTAATCATAATAATAGTAATACTATTTAAGAAAAAACAAGACTAAGAAAATAAATTGTCAAAACGTTCTAGTATGTAATAAACAAAAACAGATACACCATAAACCAAAGAAACAAACATAATTTTTTTTTAAAAGCCATTACAAACTAATCATAAGGTAAAGAAAAACAATAAAGTAATACAAGCAATATGAGACTTGTAAAACTATCAACAACAAAATGTTGCAAACTGCAAATAGGCAAGAAGTAAAACAAACAAATTATAATGTAAATTGTCACCACCAACAGTTATCAATTATAAATGACAGTATGCGTTTGATTAGAGCACAAGATGGGGAAAAAAAACTACACAAAATACCCTGATTATCTACATGGAGGCATATCTGGAGTCATATGACTACCAGCTATGCCCAATGCTACAATATACATACGTGGAAGTGAACCTATGTCTGTGAGGCTTATTACATCCTCATTGACTCTTGAAATCATCCACACACTTCCAGGGATTCCCACTGTGGTGAAACTTGTTGAGAACCCAGCATTGCACACTAAGCTTGGAGAAGTCACTTGAGCCCCAGGCGTAATTCTTTGGCTTTGATTTGGTTGACTGCATGCAGAAGAATCTCACTATGGACCCAGTGATAGGCAGGGGAAGATGACAAGTGGCTCTGCAGGAGGTGACAATTCCTTGGGAGAGCCCAGAACCAGAGTACAGTACTTTAGCTCTGCATAGTTGGAGAGCCCCCTTGGATGGCGGAGAATGCACAGTATGCCACACACTTCTTATTCCTAGCTTGGGACCAGATGTGACGATCCTTTAAATTCAAGCCAAGCTGGAGAAACTGGAGCTCATGTCTTCAACTCAGCACATTTCGGAATGGCAGAAAAGCCACAGGAAAAGCCTAGATCTACAGTGTAGATAATACCAAGGAGTCTTCAACTTGGTATTGGCTGCTGAAGAGCGAGAAGTTCAGCTCCCTAGTTAAACAACAACAATCCTAATTATAACTGACAGTTACGTTGAACAGGGTAGACCAAGATGGTGGATGAACAGAAGCAAGTGAAGATCGACTGATGCTAGTCCGCTCTCCTCCAGTTTCTTTAAAAAACTAACTTTGTCAACATATTTCTTATTTCTCCTGTCATGTACAGGTATCCAGTCTGTCAGCAGCTGTTTTGTGGTTCCCATGGCTACAGGCATGGCTTTAGTATTATGTATGCTTACCATGAAGCTAAACAGACCAAAAGCCAAATATGTGTTGTGGCCAAGAATAGACCAGAAGTCATGTTTCAAATCAATGGTTACTGCTGGTAAGTGTTCATCATAAATCCATTGCTAATACTGAAATCAGATTTGAGCTTAAAAGATAGCCAGACCTTTATTCATGATGGATATACAGGGAAATGCACTTAATTCACCAACGGGCTGATCACCCGTTTGCCAGTCACTTCGATTACGGAAACAACAGCAAATGGATTGATTTGCCGTTGCCCTAAAGACGCCAATAGGCGTGATGGGAAACAATGGCAAAGAAAACCTATCTGCTGTTGCCCTAAGACGCCACTAGGCGTAATGGCCACTGACTGCTTTGACGGTCGGTGGCTAAGGACGGAAGAAGAAGAAGAAGAAGCACTTAATTCAAAGCGCAATAATTTTAAGTCTGACTTAATTCAACACTTTGAACAGGCCCCAGCATTGGCTGTATTTGTGTGTACTAAAATATAGATTTAATTCTAAGTTCAAATAAACGACATAGCTTATAATACTAAGTTCTTGAACCTGCCCCTTCCATTTGTTTTTAACCTCTTACATTTGAAGTAACTGACTTGGCCGCACTATGGAAATATGAAATGCACAGTTCAGTTGCAGCCAGTCCAATTGATATTCATGCCAATGGGTCTTCTTAAAAACTTCAAAAAATTCTTTCATCAATTGACCCATCCAACCTATGCACATTTTTCCTGAAGGGATAAAGTTTCATTTACATATAAGGTTTTAATCCCTGCCTTCCTTTGCTGGATTCTGCTGAAGACGTTCAACCTAGACACAAGGTCCATTGGTTACATTACAGCAGACATCTAAATATAAAAGAACTTGTGGTCTGATGTTAGGAGTTAGTAGTTAAAGTTAAGATGAATGACCAGTAATGACAGAACAAGGTTGTCACTTGGAACATTATATTAACATTCACAACAGTTAAAGTTAGTAGTTAAGATGAATGAAAAGTAATGACACAACAAGGTTGTTACTTGGAACATTATATTAACATTCACGACAGTTAAAGTTAGTAGTTAAGATGAATGACCAGTAATGACAGTACATGGTTGTCACTTGGAACATTATATTAACATTCACAACATTTAAAGTTAGTAGTTAAGATGAATGACAAGTATTGACATGACAGGGTCGTCATGATGAATGACAAGTAATTACATGATGGTTATCACATTAAACATCACAACAGTTAGTTAGTAATTAAGATGAATGTGAATGACATATAATGACATGACTGTGTCGGCACTTTTAACGTTAAATTAACAATCACAACAGTTAACGTTAGTAGTTAAAATGAATGACAAGTCATGACATGCCAGAGTCCTCACTTAGAACATTAAATTAACAATCCCAACAGTTAAAGTTAGTTGTTAAGATGAATGACACCACAAGGTTGTCACTTGCAGGAACTGTGTATCTCCAAATTGTGTCTCTATTTCCCACTCCCTCCTATTGATAAGTGTATTATGTGCCTGCTGAGTTATAATAACCTGCTTATGTTAGCAGATCATCATCATCATTTTCCTATATTGTTCATCATGTAGCACGGATCCACCACTGCAGCTTGTCCACTTGCAGGAAGCTTGCAGGGATGATACTTTTGTACATGATGACATTGCCAGCCCCATGATGATTTGTCCATTGTATTCGATGAGGATCAACGACATCTCTCTTAATACAGTTCATTCTATGATGTTAAGTGGGTGCGCATATGGCTGATCAAGCCAATGCAAGCAAGAAAAATTCTGTTGCATGACTGACATACAAGGCCCAAAGACAATACAGGCTGCACATCTACGCTTGACTTTCGGGCTGCACATTTTTTCTGGGCTGCCCTCACACGGGTGGCCTCGCTGACTGCAATACCCATTTTGATAGCGCCTCTGCAGGCTGTACGATCCTGTGCCAGCCCCGTACACAACCTAATATTACTTGCCTCTTACAAATTATCAGAAGGAACTGTAGTCCTAATCTTTATATTTAGCTTTATTCCCCGGGGGAATACCTGTAGCTAAATTTCTTCTCAGATTTACAGCTGTGAAGTTCATTGTTATATAGTGTCAGTGGCTGTAATTACAGATAACAAATGTTTTGTCAATTGGTTGGAGTTGTGTAGATTATTACTGACGTTGGACTAATATTGTGAATTCTTAGGTCTTGAACCTGTGGTCATAGAGAACGTTCTAGAAGGAGATGAGCTGAGAACTGACATGGCTGCCATTAGAAGTAAAATCAATGAACTGAGTGCTGAAAACATTCTGTGTGTCATGTCCACTACCAGCTGTTTTGCACCAAGAGTACCTGACAGGTAATCTGAAGGATCTTCTGTTTATTTGTTTTATATTTTCTGTAGCAAATATGAAAGGTTGTTTATATTCAGACATATTTTTTCCTACAGAAAAGCCAGAATGATTACCAAGTCAGTGCTTTTAATAACAAAATCAGTAGTTAACAGAGTGAAAACATGTGAAGGCAAGGAGGTCGGCTGCAGTACTGGCTCCAAAAAGGGAGATGATAATGATGTTTCTCATATTGAAGTTGTAGTGGACTTTCTACTTGTATTAATTTTGTTCTCACAAGTTAACTTCAGGATGTTAAACGTTTTAACTGGTAGTCCTTGTAGTGAGCATCTAGAATGTGAAGTCAGAGAAGAAGATGATTTCTTCCATAATTAGTGGATCAGTCGATACCCATAGATTCCTGTGGTTCATAAACATGTGAATGTTTACTTTTATTCATAGCATCTCTCAGCCATTTCCTGCATGTTTGTCCTTTGTATCCTCCGTTCTTCACTTCTGTCATAGTATCTCTCCACCATGTCTGCTAACCTTCTTCATTCCCTTCTAAACTGCAGTTTATAAAATACCAAACTTACCCTTTGTCCTGTACTGTTCTCAGTCTTCTATCTTTCACTACACACAGTATTAAGATCTTTATGTTGTGTAATCTTACCTATACTGTATAATAGGGGGACAACATAAGTGATTGCGTCATTAATTAGGCTGGATCGCCCTAGGTACATATCCGGTGTTATGTGTTGAGGACCGCGCTAATGACCCCTGTCTATTAGGCACTATTTTTGTGGTGCCTAGTTGGCAGGGAGGATAGTGTGATTTGCTTCTATAGCTAGGCGGGGGTGCCGTTCAGATGGTCCTGGGTTCGATTCTCCGGTAAGCCACTCACTTCTTTTTCTGTCTAGTTTTCTACTTCTTTATTTCTCACAAGTGCCTGAAACATACCTTTATGTGTGTAATACTTATTTCTAACCTGCAGATTCCATTTTAATACCAGATGAGTTAAGCTAGAGGCCAGTTTTCTTTGTAAATTCCATTCTATTGACACTATGTTTTTCTTTACTTTGCATGTCTTCAGTTTTACTATCGTGTATCGTGTAAGATTTTGGATGTGACTTTTGCCCACCCACACCCAGATTTTTTAGGTACTTTTTGCTCACATGCACACCAGGATTTTGGAGGTAATTTTCGCACACACACACACATATCAGGATTTTGGAGAAATCTTTGCACACTTACACCAAGCTTTTGAAGGTGGTTTTTGCATACACATACATACAGCAGGATTTGGTACGTTATTTTTGCACATCCACACCAAGATATTGGAGGTAATTTTTGTACACACGTTCACACACACACACTAAGATTTAGGAGGTGATGTTGGCTTACTTGAGTTGTCTGTCCTTTCTTCTTCCTGCTTCTGATTTTTCCTGGCTATTTCCATTGGATACATAATATTACAGGTTAGAAGAGATTGCTTCAGTTTGTAAAGAGTATGACATTCCACACCTGGTCAACAATGCTTACGGCCTGCAGTCATCCAAATGCACACATCTTGTCCAGCAATCAGCAAGAGTGGGTAGAGTTGATGCCTTCGTTCAAAGTTTGGATAAAAACTTCATGGTGCCTGTAGGAGGATCTATCATTGCTGGATTTGACACCAAGTTCATCGAACAAATTGGAAAGGCTTATCCAGGTAAGGGTTTGCATATTGATTATTCAGATGCACAGATTAAAGCAGGTGAGAATAAGAAATTATTACACAAATATATCCTTGAATAACTTATTACACACATTAGAAATTATTAGAATACTCTCATGAATACTGGTAAACATTAGAAATTGCTGCAAGAATACACTAATGATGGCAGATGCAAATTAGAAATTATTGCAGGTGCCAGTGGAACAAAAGATGAGAAAAAGACACTGGTGATGGATAGATTGCACAACAAGGCAGTCCTTGTTCAGGAATCCCCATGGTAAGAGAGGTAGAGGTAGACATTAAAAAAAAAAAGCACACAGAGAAGAGAACTGGAGACAGAAGTGAAATTGATAAGGAAGACGTTGAAAGAACTTGAGATGATGTCACATGACAGGAGGACTTGAGATGATGTCACATGACAGAAGGACTTGAGATGATGTCACATGACAGGAGGACTTGAGATGATGTCACATGACAGGAGGACTTGGCAGGTGTTTGTTGAGGGCCCTTGCTCCTTCCAAAGATGAAGGGTATTGATTGATTGATTAAAAAGTCATTCTGTTTTTTAAAATGATTCCTTCACTCCTATCTAACTATTATTATTGTTATTGTTGATTAGAATCGACATCATTGCACTCGGGGCAAACCCATAGGTGCTCAGTCTCCCTTAGTATATGTCAAATAGTCCTATCCAACTAATTTATATAAAACAAATGTCAAATTAAGCAGAATTCTTAATTTATTACATAAAATGTCAAGTCACATTAAGATTACATCTGAGAGAGTGAGATCCGACCTATTTAGCACATGACCTCATAGAGGTCAGCAATGTTTACTCTATCTTGTAACTTTGGTTTATTGGCCATTTATATTTTATTGTGTTTTTGGAATTAAATAACTGTTATTAGTAAAATGGCTATTTTTGCTCCTTGTTTTAATATTTATCTCATGTGCATCCAGTAGACACAATTTAGGATATACACATTTAAAATCATGGAGTTACTTTTGGTCCCGCAATATGTGACCAGACAGCCAAATTGTTTCATTATCTGCTTCTTTATGAATTTGTATTTGGTTTTTTTTTTTTTAAGGACTATCTTCATTGCAACTCCATCAGTGCTCCGATCTCTTCCCTTAGATCGCACAAGGAGGATCTCAGCACAGTGCATGAGCAGCATAAATAAGAGCAGAAATTGACTGTGTTAGAGCAGAGATATAACTAAAATCTGCTCATGACGTTCTCCTAAGACTTCCCTGTGTGGCTATAAGGTGTTCGAAGTGATTATCAGTACGCTTCTGCTCCCCAAGATGCACAACTCTTCAACAGATATGACAGGTCCTTTTTTCCCGTGCCATCAGCTCAAGGTCTTCCCTGTCTTCTTTCATTTCTTTCTCCAGTACTCTTCTCCTTGTGTTTTTTTGGTCTCACCTCTACCTCTCATACCCTGGGGATTAACTCATTCTAACCCAGGCATTTCTTTGGTTTTACCCAGGACCCAATATGCAGAAATTTTTTTCTACAAGTGATGTTTTAAAAACAGGCAGTAGACACATATATTAATTTAGTAGATATATGTATTATGCATCAAACTTTAGGAAATTGGCTGCAGAATGTTGTGAAATAATGTTGAGTTCTTATGTGATGTTATAATTGTTTGTTATATCTTGTGAAGTGTAGAAACAATAAAAATAAAAAATGAATAAAAATTATGCACATAACGTAAATATTTCAGCTGTACTTAATCCCTTGATAGTAAAACACGAGGAATTGAAACGTAAATCCAATTGACAACTAATTCAAGAAGTTTGATAAAAAAACAAATGAAAATTGTAATTTGTATACATTTTTTTCGTGAAGTCGCATATTGCGGAACTGGAATCTCACTTACACACTCTTGTCCCATGCAAATTAATTAATTTATTACTTAAAAATGTCACGTTTGTTCAACGTCCTTATCGGAATCGAAAATGGGTTATTATCGCTAACGATATCGCTAAAATTCATTTCAAAATTATATATTGAGGTTGATTCGTTAATAGTTTATGAGTGTTATGTATGTGACTACACTACATGTAAACAAATAACCCTATGACGTCATTAATTGATAAAAGTATGCAAAAACTAAGCACCAATATAATTATTTCGATACCATTTCAAAATACGATGTCCTCAGGAAGTGTTTACATGATATGAACACTTTATGCCCACTTATTTTCTAATTTTTTGTTCAATTTCGGAATCTTATAAAGCGGGCGTACCACGCAGCATGCAGCTAGATCCAGAGCAAATCTAGCAATGGATGTAAAGCACACAATTTCAGCGTCATAATTTGTTTTTTTCGCTCACAATTGTTCACACACATATGCTGGATGTAATGAAATGATTTAAAACTGGCTTATCGCCAGATATTCTATAATTTTCCGCTCAAATGCGGCATATATCATGCTGGCGCAGGATGTGCCAATGGGTACAAGTAAAGGCCAGTCTGGCGCACCATACGGCTCGCGGGTTAGAAAGAATTAAATAATAAAGACAGCCTTGTAATGCTGTATTTCCTCAATATGTGTGCTATCCATTACCAGTGTCATTTTCTCAAAGCGATGTTTGATAGTAATTTGTAGCTTACTTACGGAAGTGATATTTTCCAGTATAGGTTGGCATCCTTTTTTCTAGAACACTGAAATATTCTGAAAATTGAAAGTTTCTTTGGGCGATCGTCTAACACATTTTGGGTTACTGGACGATTTTTGAACACATTTTGGGTTATTGGACAATTTTTTGAACACATTTTGGGTTATTGGACGATTTTTTGAACACATTTTGGGTTATTGGACGATTTTGTGAACACATTTTGGGTGACTGGGCGATTTTTGAACACATTTTGGGTGACTGGGCGATTTTTTAACACATTTTGGGTGACTTTTCAAATGTGAACAAAGGCCTTTAACAAACTTATGCCAAGTTCTTTCTCTTGTCTCTTGTCGTCAGCTTCAGGTCTTTCCACGTCTCCTTCATCCCTTTCATGTCTGTCTCCAGTTCTCTTCTCCACGTGATCCTTGGTCTCCCTCTATGTCTCTTACCCTGGGGATTCCAAAAAAAGAACAGTCTGGTAATGCTGTCATTAGGTTTCCTCAGTGTGTGTCCTATTCATCACCAGCATCTTCTTCTCATCTCTTGTTCCACTAGCACTTGTTTCGTTCTTGTCATCAGTTCTACATTAGTGATCTAAAGTTCTACATTATTGATCTAAAGTTCTACATTAGTGATCTAAAGTTCTACATTAGTGACCTAAAGTTCTACATTAGTGATATAAAGTTCTACATTAGTGATCTAAAGTTCTACATTAGTGACCTAAAGTTCTACAATAGTGATTTAAAGTTCTACATTAGTGATCTAAAGTTCTACATTAGTGATCTAAAATTCTGCTTGTGTTAATCAGTGTCGTGTTTATTTGCAAAAGGGTCCGCACTTTTATTTTATGTCGTCATTCCATGTCATTGTCGTAGGTCGAGCATCAAGCACACCAACGCTGGATGTCTTCATCACTTTACTGTCCTTGGGAGCCAGTGGCTACAAACACTTGCTTGAGGAGCGCAAGCAGATGTTTTCTTATCTGGCCATAGCTCTTTCACAGTGTTCTGCAAAGTATGGAGAACGCTTGCTGTTGACAAAGAACAACCCCATATCTTTAGGTGAGGTCAACCAAATCATATTTTATTGTCACATGTATGTAATAGTATGTTACATTTGACTGCACAAAATTGATTGTTGGGATTGATGGAAGAATCACACAAAAAACATGAGTCAATTTAAGTTATCTTTTCCTGGTTTAGTTTAGAGATTAGATATCTGGATCAGCCCGCCCTGAGGTGGGCATTTTGGATTATAATTAAGATATATTGTGTGAGGTTTGTTTGTTATATAGCTTGCTTGAATGACATCTCAATTGTTCTTTTTGGCTAGTTGAGATGTTTGCCCTAAGCAGGGCAGTTAGCTAACTGTCAGGAGATGTTCCACTTTGTGCTCACTATTATGTGGTATAATTCATTCAATTTATTGTTGGTCCTATTTTGCAGATGTTGTTTTAGTTTCTGCATCCGTCTCCTCTAGTTTGCTTTCAGACCTAATAAGGGCTAGTCCAGATGTAGATCCATTTGTGTTTTTCATTTGGTTTATTTTTGTATTAATCTCTAATTTCTACTGATGGTATTGTCTTTCTTGATCTCCACTTGATTCAGAATTTTGTCAATGAGGATTGGAAGCAAGCCAGTTTATGTTATCAAAAACTGATGACAAGGACCAGACAAGTGCTAGTAGAACAAGAAATGGGATGATGATGCTGGTGATGGGTTGGACACACATTAGGGAAACTTATTGAAAGCGTTACAAGGCAGTCCTTAATCTGAAATCCCTTGGGTGAGAGAGGTAGAGGCAGACAGAAGAACATATGGAGAAGAGAACTGCAAACAGAAATAAAAATGATAAGGAAATCATTGAAAGACCTTGACTTGATGGCACATGATCGATCGAAGGACTTGGCATGTGTTTGTTGAAGACCTATGCTCCTGAGGGAACTAAAGTGTACTAATTGATTGATCAAGAATATTTAGAGATATATTAAATCAAGTTCAAGATTAAATTTCATTATAGTAGCATGTATGTGTCAGCTGATAGTTTGGTTAGAAACAAAATTATTGTACTTTCTAAAAGCTTGTACAGTGACAGTTACTTAAATATTATGATGATTAATGTTGGTCAGTTTCCATGGTGAAATAATGTACATAGAGTATGGATATGATAAATGTAGATTGATTTGTAAACTGCCTCTTGGTCAAAATGACTTAATTGAAAGATACAAAGATATTTGTACTCCAAGTACAAGTAAAGTTACCGAAGAAAGGTGATCTATCAGACTGTAATAACTGGCGTGGTATATCTCTATTATCAGTACCTGGAAAATTATTATGTTGCATGATGTTAGAAAGACTTAAATTGCATGCTGACGAAAAGATCAGAGAAGAACAAGCGGGTTTCAGGCCGAAACGATCATGTATTGATCAAATATTCACACTAAGAACAATTATAGAAGAATCAGCGGAAAGGCAATCGCCACTTATTATCACCTTCGTCGATTTTCAAAAAGCCTTTGATAGTCTACACCGCCCATCATTGTGGAAGATACTTACAATCTATGGTTTTCCAACAAAAAATATGTGAATATAATCAAAGCGCTATATGACAATGCAAGATGTTGTATTAGAACAAATAAAGGGAATACAGAATGGTTTACAGTAGAAACAGGGGTGAAACAAGGCTGTATTATGTCACCACTACTTTTTGGAATAGCTATTGATTGGGTTATGAGAAACTATACCCCACAATGAACAATTGGGTATAAAATGGACAAATGGAAAATTCCTGGGGGACCTGGATTTCGCAGATGATGTAGCATTCTTAAGTTCAACACCAAGACAATCCCAAGAAGCAATAAATAATTTGTGTCATCTCTCGGTTTAAAATTGGTCTCCGCTATGAACTTTTCTAACGAGACCTTTGATATCATCTTGAACGGGGAAAAACTACAGAAAGTTGAAAGTTTCAATTATTTAGGCAGTAAAATGACTCAGGATGGTGACACAACAAGAGAAATCCATACTAGAATTGCTTTGGCAGCTAGCGCTTTCAATAGATTATCTAACATTTGGAAATTACGATCATTGAATATACATACCAAGCTTCGTCTGTTTAATTCAAATGTTATCTCAGTGTTAACATACGGCTGTGAGAGTTGGAAAATAACAACAAAATCATTGGAGAACAAGCTGAATACATTCGAGAACAAATGTCTTAGAAAACTCATGAACATCAGTTGGAAAGAATTCAAGACTAATCGACAAATAAGAGAAGACTCTAGGCAGAAATATGTCTCCGACTATATAAGGAAAAGACGATGGTCATATATCGGTCATGTCCTACGAATGCAAAACAACAGAATACCACTACAGGCGCTCACTTGGGTTCCTGAGGGTAAGCGGAAAAAAGGAAGACCAAAAGAAACACACTCAGAAGAACAATAATAAGAGAAGGAAGAACGTTGGGCCTAAATAATGTGCAAGAGCTAAGAGGAGTGGCGTCACAACGAACAACCTGGAGAGCACTGGTTTCTGCCTTATGCGCCGTGTTTGGCGCTTAAAGAATTTATTATTATTATTATTATACATGTAGTAACCAAAGATTTAAAAAACCCTTGTGACGTTGTTACAGCAGCTCATTCAGAACTGTACATAATTATTCCATGGAAGATACTCAGTGTGTCTTGTAATGGAAGGCTGTGCCAAGTGTGCCAGTCAGACAAATCTTCTTCAAGTACCACGCCTGGTGGCATAGGTGATCATGTTTCTTCACAACTTCCTGTCTACAGTACTGTTTATCAATTCTGTTGTTGACCTCTTTCAATGCCATGATGTCAGACTGTCCAGTATCTGCTTTTTTAGTTGTCCTGTGTCTTTTTTCCCTTCAATGTTTCCTTTTGTGGCAATATATTCCAACTTTCTTTTTCTCATAACATGCCCATAGAAAGCAGATTGCTTCCTTCTAACATGAGGAATAAGTTTCCTTTATCCTTTTCAGGACATCTTTATCACTCTATTTAGCTGTCCGTGGTATTTTTAACATTCTTCTGTAAAACCACATCTCTGCAGCCTCCATTGCTTTTCCTACTTGTTTACTAATTGTCCTTGACTTACTTCCATGTGTCAGGATTGGTTCTAAGTAACACTGAAGAGCTGTCTTTCTTACTTTCACCAACAAAGAGTTGTTGCATAAAATACTTAAAATTTTATGGAATGCTGCTTATACCTATACTATTCTGCTTTATGCCTAGGCATACAAATAGTAACATAATATGCTTTGATACATTAGGTATGGCAACAAATCTGGGGCTGCCTTACTTAAGGCAGAATCTTACTGTGTGTTCTTGAGGCTGTCGTAGTTACACTAATTAGAAATATTAACTCGCTGCTAGCCTTTTCTACATTTTAAAAACATACTCACGCACAGCCATCAATTTTCTGTCTAGAATGTTATTAATATTCATAATATGAAGTAAACCACATTTTTATCCTAAGGTAGAAATGCATATAGAAATGGGTTTAGTAAGTACCTGTGTTTAACTCAGTGTGAAATGTTAAGCTTGTGTGAAATGTTAAACTTTCTAATATATAGATATATCTGAATCATCTAAAAAATCATGACCGAGTTTATTTTATTAAATTAAATTAGTAATCATACAACATTTTCTGAATTTAGAGGTCTAATATATTTTGGTTGTGTGTACTTCTTACTTTTCAGGAATGACTCTCACCTTACCAGATGACCCCAAAGGTGAGAAGGCTACAGAAATAGGATCTATGCTTTTCACAAGATTTGTATCAGGCACCAGGTAACAGCATCAGATATGTATGTTGTAATAAATTCCCAGTACCTGTTCTTTTTCTATTTCTTCCTTTTGATGTACTTGCACAACTTGGGTCCACCACTGCTGGTCCCCTTGCAGGAAGCCTGCACCAAGTATTCACATGCTTGTTCAGCAGTGGTATATGTGACAGTTTGTGTTATGTAAAGCACAACCTCGTATTAATTGCCATGTATGACATGCCTAAAGGTGTGGTAGTCCTGCACTTTCTTTCTCTCTTCAAAAACCTCCAGGTCCTACACATGCCTTTTCTTCTTCTCATAACATTCCGAAAGAAAGCAGATTTCATCCTTCTAACATGAGGAATAAGTTTCCTTTGCCCTTTTCAGGACATCCTTATCACTCTTTTTGGCTGTCCGTGGTATTTTTAACATTCTTCTGTAAAACCACATCTCTGTGGCCTCTAGTGCTTTTCCTAATTGTGTACAAATTGTGCCTTCCATTACAAGACACGCTGAGTATCTTCCATGGAATAATTATGTTAATGGCAAAACATAATTTGTTGGTGAATATTATTTTTGTATTTTTCTTCTTTCCTCTGAACTTATTTTGGAGCATAAGGATAAATTTTTCCCCCATAGACCTGTCTCAGTACATTTACAAATCATACCAGACTGTAGGAAATGAAAGTTGAAAAGTGGCTTGGGGGTCATCTTTATAAATTAATAAATGCACCAGAAACATGGGATGTTTTGGGATTATTCTTTGTCAGCCATAAGGATAACTATGAAATGTGACATGTTTCTAGTATATTCATCATCATCATGTTCCTCCTCGTTGCTTATGAAGCATTGAGCCACCAGTGTAGCTGGGCCCCTTGTAGGAGGCCTGCACCAAACATTCATGTGCTTATACAGCGGTGGTCTCTAGCAATTTGTTTTACATGATGAAGTTCCCAGTCTTATATTAGTTGCCTTTTACAACATGCCTGAGGGAGCAGTAGCCATATTCTATCAGAGGACCCCAGGAACTGTACGAGGCTGTCTAGCATATTGTTGATGTGTAAAACTGACTCCACAACCTTTTTTTTTGTCAGCTTACTATTGTCAGTGTTACAGCAGTCCTGTTTATTATTGTCTTGTCTTGTACTTTATTGTCTTGTTGTGTCCTTTATTGTCTTGTCGTGTCCTTTCTTGTCTTGTCTTTTCTTGTCCTTTCTTGTCTTGTCCTTTCTTGTCTTGTCTTTTCTTGTCATGTTTTGTCTTGTCCTTTCTTGTCTTGTCCTTTCTTGTCTTGTCTTGTCCTTTCTTGACCTTTCATGTCTTGACTTGTCCTTTCTTGTCTTGACCTTTCTTGTCATCTTGTCCTTTCTTGTCTTATCCTTACTTGTCCTGTCTTTTCTTGACCTTTCTTGTCTTGTTTTGTCTTGTCCTTTCTTGTCTTGTTTTGTCTTGTCCTTTCTTGTCTTGTCCTTTGTTTTCTTGTCCTTTCTTGTCTTGTCTTTTCTTGTCCATGCTTGTCCTTCCTTGTCTTGTCTTTTCTTGTCTTGTCTTGTCTTTGATTCACCATTTCATTGTTTACAAACCTTAGTAAAAGTGTGATAAAGATGGGTAGCCTGTTGTGGAAACTGGAATACTCAATGAAACTAGTGAGGTATTTCTTGTGCTAATTAATAATATTAAACTAGCACTTCATTTTATTCCTTTAGACACATCATATTTTATTGCTTTAGCCTTGTGCTTGAAAAAAAAAAAGAATTTTGATGGTAAACCAGATCAACAATATAAACCTTTAAACTGTTGATGACAACATCAGCATTCAAACGTGGAATTTAGTGAACTCTGGCAAAACAACTTGATGATCCAGATTTTGCTATAACTTGGCTCTTCTATCCCATAACCAGATGCAAGACAAAGTGAAAATACTGGATCAGAGGTCACAGCAATGTGTTCTGAAAATAAAAATGGAAAAGACAACGATTATGAGAATAATTGCAAAAAATAATAAGAAAATTTCTCTTGGTGAAACATCCATACAAGAGATAAACCCAAACAATATATTTCTGCAGCAATATAGACAAAATTGAAGGAACAGACCAGTAGAATCAAAATAAGGATACAAAGAGGCAAGAGGAACTGTCACTGCTTTGTGAAATGTATAAAAATAAATAGAAATCATGTTTAAAATAAAATCAGAATCTCAGATATCAAAACAGTTGTATTATATAGCTCTGAAACGTGAGAGAGGGAAAAATTTAACAACCAATAATTTACAGCATACATGCCAAATAGTACAGGTTACCTGTATTCTGTACAGGTTTTTTTCATTTTCAGATTTGTACAGCTGCACAAAATTTCTGTACAGGTTTTTTGCCTAAGTATTAACCCTTTACAGTTTCATTTGCCCAAAAATGGCAGCATGCTAAGTCAAACGTCCTGTACAAAATGCATGAAAATAAAAACTCTTGTCTATCGTTGCCATATAGCAATGAGATTTCAGTATTTAGCGAGACTTGAGTTATAAATAAATTTCTGATACATGTAAACTCTTCTTTATCTAAAAAAATTTTCTGGAGCAATTGATATTTTTATTTTTTTTGATGTTTTTTAAGTCATGGCTTTCCGGGTGGTGAAATCTTTACTTTGGGAGCAGTGAGGTGACTTGGTATTTGATCAGGACGATGATGATGCAGCCAAATCAGATGTGGATATTGAATATGGGCCTGATTTCTCCAAACTGCCTGTCTGATTCCTTGGGAGAGCCCAGAACCAGAGCACAGTATTTTAGCTCTGCATATTTGGAGAGCCCCCTTGGATGGCAGGGAATGCACAGTATGTCACATGCTTCTTCCTCCTAGCTTGGGACCAGATGAGATGATCCTTTAAGTGCAAGCCAAGCTGGAGAAACTGGAGCTCATGACTTCAACTCAATACGTTTCAGAATAGCAGAAAAGCCACAGGAAAAGCCTAGATCTACAATGTAGATAATACCTGGGACTCTTTAACTTGATATTGGATGCAAAAGAGCAAAAAGCTCAGGAGCTCTAGCTAAAAACAACAACAACAGCAATCTCCAGGGGTTGATATGAATGTTACAGACTTTCATAACTGATTACTTGTGTAGAACAGAAGGATTGAACTGGTAGGATTAGATTGCCGGCGTGGAACTGATGGAAAGAACCAGACAAGTGCTAGTGGAACAAGAGAGGAGAAAAAGATTCTGGTGATAGGTAGGACACACATTGAGGAAGTCTGTTGCTAGCTTTACAAGGCAGTCCTTGTTCTGGAATCCCCAGCATAAGAGAGGTAGAAGGAGACTGAAAAACAAGTGGAGAAGAGGATTAGAGACAGACATGAAAGGGATAAAGGAGACTGGGGAAGACCTTGTACGGATGGCACAGGACAGGAGGACGAGGTTTGTATTTTAGAAGTCTATGCTCCTTAGGGGCTGAAAGGTAATGATAATCATAAACTGCATGTATCAGACAATAATAATAGACAGTAAACATTATTAGTACTTCAGTACATATTGGAACTTGAGGTGAGGTCTTGCACATGTAGACGTATTGCTTTTATGTAGTGACAAGAGGCCTTGGTATGAATCAGTTGAAGGCCTGTGTTCCCTGAGGGGCTGAAGGGTGAACGAACGAACAAACTTTATTTTCAAAGGGTTGAGAATTGGGCACGCAGGCCCGTCTGACATTCTGCCCTTCCTTTCTCTCACCTTTCATACTGAATTCATTTATTCTCACATGCATTTTACATATCAATTTCAAGGAATTCAACATTGTAAAGTAAATTAAAATAGCACACTCATATTAACATTAACTACTTATAAGCATGACATAAAATATATTGAAAAGTACAAACATCGTCATTAGAACCTACAGTTGATATTATAAGAAAAGATAATCCGATTAGGGGGGCATGTAATCAGAACTCATAAAGTATTCAAAAAGTCTACGATTGTATGAATAGGGACTGAGGTTGTTTCTTAGGTTATGTGGAAGACATTATGTGATGATGATGAAGGTATGACTGGTCAACGCATTGGATGTTTTTTTCTTTTAGTAATTTGTTATAGCTATTTTTATTTTTTGTGTTATATTTCAACATTGTTAAGGTGTATATCTGTGCTTATTATACCGTGGCTATGTTTGTTTTTTTTTGTTCTGTTTTTTTTTTATTTATTTACTTTGTTTATTCAGCGGCTTGAGAAAGTTCTTTCTAAATTTAAGGACAAGTCTGCTTCTGGAGAGACTGAAATACAGCCTCTCAACAGTTGTCTAGACTGATATAAAATTCCAGAATGGACAGAAACATTGTTGCTATGCAGAATGATTAAAATTTAGAATAAATTTATGTAAACACTGCCAATTCCATGTAAGTCCAGAAACAAAAACTGTGTGTATGCTGTGTATTGATTTCTGATAGATTTTGTGAATGTCATAAATTGAGAAATGATTCTACTTTTCCTAGCATTTGTTTGTTATGTCGCCTGTTGTTCTAATTATACCTGAAAGCATTTTTGGACAAACTTTATTATAAGAGACAATAATCTAAAATCATTTAGAAAATTTATGTTTGATTTCCAGAAGACATTTTAGTACATGGGTTGGCAAACACACCGCTGTAATAGGAAGTTCGTTGTGTCAAAGATCTGGTTTCATAAATTTGCATAAGCGAAGTTAACGGACTATTAAACTTAAATTAAAGGGCGATAAATCTATGACATTGATTTGTAAGCTAAGGGCAACAATCTAAAATAGACGTTAACAGTAGTGTTTTTACGCCCCTTGAGGGTTAAAGTGCTCAAGATTAGAGTTTGGTTTTTTGTGTAATGTGAGCGAAGCTAAGTTTTGCACGGGATTTGGTAGGAGTGAGTGAACTGTTCGTGAGAAAGTCTAATCGAGAAACTTCATAAAACTTATCATTGTAAATCGGGGTTCTAAGTTTAATCAGTCAGATTTTAAATGCGCTAACGTTAGAAAGCAAGTTTGCTTGTGTTAAAGTTTTGAAGTGGCAAGCACAATTTTGTGGTATCATCGGACAGTAAGCCCAAGTCATTGGGTAGCTTCTCTGATGACAGAAAAGTAATAAACTATTGTCTAGCCCCTTAATCGTTTGTACGCCACAATTATAGATGACAGTTCATATTATATTATTTCTGTGGACAAGATTGACAATACGACAGAAAATGTGTATATTTTCAAGTCAACCAGGTATGTTGTCTCGCCAATAATTGATAGACTATGTAATACAAGAGAAGAACAATAGACAGTAGCTAGTCAGGAGAACTAGGAAATGGTAGACCTGTTGTCAGCCTAACAAGTAGGAAATAATAGACTTTGGCTAAAATCATCACACCTGGTGGTTAGGCCAGTCTTACCAAGAAGTGCCAAGCAGAGCACAGAAGAAATAAGAGACAAGAGTCAGAAGAATTGAATAAAAAAAAATGTTAAAAGAGACAAGTGATTTCACATAAATGAAGAATTTTGAAGGCAGATAAATCTCGACAGCAGTAGTGGTTTTCCAGTCGTGAACTCCCTAACATCTAGAGACAGCTAGGAAATACTGAGACAGTAAGGAAGAATGAGAGAGCAAGACATTGAGATAATAACTGATTTGAAATTATGCTGTACAAGGTTGACCAACCTCAAGGGAAGGTTGGACACATTATTTCACATCTTCCACGTTACATGTAAATAAACTTCATCGTATTTTATACTGCCGTCGGAGTCAAGTCACTCATCTATTGTTGATATCATTCGTCAACTGTCTACATGAACTGTTGTTGTATTGCATCAAGTAAGAAGTTACTTTTATACCATCAACCAAAATCTGCCTACTGTTAGGGTAGTGATACGAACTGCTATACATCAACATCATCATCAACAATCATCATCAGCATGCACGGCCACACCGCCGTTAGCCACCAGTGAAAAAACTAGGAGCTAACTGTATGAAAATTTTCTTCTTTTAAGAGCAATAATCTAATAATTCATGTTTGAATGTTTAAAAGTGGCGAATTCCCTCCCCCATTTACCAGACCTGTGGCTCATTTGAAATTTCAATCATTTATAATATGTCAGTAATTCTGTAATATCTGTACTCTTCATGAATGTTTAGATAATTTCTTCAAAAAAAGCTAGAATTTTAAATTGTGTTACAACTCTTATGTGTACATGTTTTCTGATAGAACTGGCGTTGCACTTTCTTTTGGTCTGTTCTCTAAAATGTCTCCACGTATTTGATTGTGGTATATTAAAGTTGAACCTCTACACCTCACGGTAGAAGGGGAACGACTAAGTAAGTATATTAAAGTTGAACATGAAACTCATATCACAGGAACACATATGAGTGAAAAGTCAGTAGGGCGTCTTAAGTAAGTCCCATTAAATGTGATCTGTATATCTGGAAAATGTTTTTGTGTGATGGTAATAATAATATTATGAGTTCAATACAAACCACATCATAATAAAATAAAGATGTTCTTACCTGTATATGATTGAAAAGAGTTTGAGTTTCTTTGTTCAACTTTTGAGTTGTACTTTATTATGAACTGAATGTTTGTTCGCACTTTTGCTTTTTAACTTTTAATTTGGTTTTGGTTAAAAACAATATTGATGTGTGTGTGTATTTTTTTTTAAATTTTTGTATTTGGCTAGAAAAGAAAGATTGCAAGAACTAAGGGAATGTCACCGGAAGGCCTACAACTGATACCATAGCATCATTCGTGCCAATAGTTATCAGTTAGATTAGGAAGAACAGTTACGATGTTGTATTGAAATAAAGACTCGAGTTACGCTAGTATCAGATTGAAACTGAAACTAGTCGAAACTAGGTTAAATAGCGACTCAATGCTATCTTTTGGCGGGAGTTGCTTAGCAACCGATGACGTACGGAATAGCCGAGATCCTCCATCGGCAAGCATATGACACCCAATAAAATAAATAAAGAAGTATTAGATTAAGCATAAGCAGCTCTAAAACAAAATCCATGGTGATATCACGAGAAGAAAGAAAACATCAGATTAAGCTGGGAGAACAGATCCTGGAGCAGGTCGACCACTTTAAATACCTCGGAGCTGTTATAGACCGAAAGGGAGGCATCAAAGAAGAGTTGGCCACTCGAAAAGCAGCAGCTGGGAGACTTTTTCAGGCCATAAATCGAGGATTCCTCAGCAAGAGAGAGGTTGGTAAGAAAACGAAGATGGCTGTATACCGCTCCACCTATGTCCCAGTCTTGACATATGGATGCGAGTCATGGGCAATGACTACAACCCATAAAAGCCAGATCTAAACCTCAGAAATGAGGTATCTGAGGAAGGTGGTTGAAGTAACAAGAAGAGACATGGTACGCAACCAGACGATACGTCAAGGCCTTAAATCCTACCCCCTGCAGACCCAAGTAGAACAGTCCCAATTAAGATGGTTTGGCCATGTCTGCAGAATGGGAGAAGATCGGATACCACGACAAGCATGGGAAACAAAGAGCCAAGGATCCAGACCCCGAGGACGACCCAGAATCCGCTGGGAGGACAACATTAGACAATCTTTGAAGGATCGAGGACTAGAATGGAACCAGGCCAGGAGGAAGACAGCCGATAGGATAGTCTGGCGCTCTCTCTTCCAAACCTCTACACCTCACGGTAGAAGGGGAACGACTAAGTAAGTAAGTAAGTATTAGATTGACCAACCATACATACGAGGGGCGTTCAGAAAGTAATGCACCACATCGTTTTTCTCAGGAGCTGTTTATTCAAAAAGCATGAAATTTATACACAATATACATGGATATACGGGCTGATCACCCGTTTGCCAGTCACTTCGATTACGGAAACAACAGCAAATGGGTTGATTTGCTGTTGCCCTAAAGACGCCACTAGGCGTGATGGGAAACAATGGCAAAGAAAACCTATCTGCTGTTGCCCTAAGACGCCACTAGGCGTAATGGCCACTGACTGCTTTGACGGTCGGTGGCTAAGGACGGAAGAAGAAGAAGATACATGGATATGTCATGTAAACATCGGTATTATTCAACATAATCCCCATCAACTTGTACGGCTTTATGCCAGCGCGAAACAAGTGCATGTATTCCTAGTCCGTACCAGATTTTGCCTTGATCATGTTGCCATTTCTTCGCTGCATGAATCACTCCTTCATCCTCTTCAAACCTTGTCCCACGGAGTGCATCTTTAAGTGGACCAAATAGATGAAAATCAGAGGGTGCCAAATCGGGACTATAGGGTGGATGGGGTAGTACAGTCCAACCCAATTTGGTGATTGCTTCCCGTGTTGCCAGACTTGTGTGAGGGCGCGCATTGTCGTGAAGGAGAAGCAGGTCTGCTGGATTCTTGTGCGGCCGAACTCTGTGACAACGTTGATTGAGTTTTTTCAATGTCTTAATGTAAGCTTGCGAATTGATTGTCTCTCCTCTTGGCATAACGTCCGCAAGAATCACACCTTCAATGTCCCAAAAGACAGTGATCATGACCTTTCCAGCTGAAGGAATTGTCTTGAATTTCTTTCTTCTTGGTGATTGCGGATGATGCCACTCCATTGACTGTCTTTTTGTCTCAGGTTCAAAATGATGTGCCCAGGTTTCGTCTCCTGTAACGATCTTAGCCAAAAAGTTCTCTCCATCAGCATTGAAACGCTCCAACAATTCAGAAGAAATTGCTTTCCTTTGCAATCGGTGGTTATTTGTGAGACTTCGAGGAACCCATCTTGCGCAAACCATAGAAAATCCGAGAGTTTTTATAACTGCATTTGCTTTACCAATGCTGACTGACAGCTGTAAAGCCAATTGTTGAGTAGTGATTCGCCTATCAGTAAGAATAATGCCCTCAGCGCATTTCAACATTTCTGCTTTGGTGGCTGAGGCAGGACGTTCACAGCGCTGCCGATCAAGCAGCTCCGTATCTCCACTTCCTGATTCTTTGATTCTCTGAACCCAGCAACTGACTGTACTCCTGTCGACTGCAAAACTTCCATACACATCACATAGACTCTTGTGAATATTCACAACAGTTTCCTTCTCTGCAACGAGAAATTCTATCACAATTCGCTGTTTATAACGCAAGTTGCTAACACGCTCCATTTCAACGGTTTATGGCAGCCGTATTATTTGGCCGATTGCAGTGCAATTTAGTGCACACAATTGGCACATGCTATATTTAAAGTGTTTAAAATTTCATGCTTCTATCTTCATTATTAGCTGAGAAAAACGATGTGGTGCATTACTTTCTGAACGCCCCTCGTACAAGCATACTGGTACAAATAAACAGTTGCTGACATCTTGGACACACTGTAACAAATGATGGCAGATGTAAAACATAAGTAAAGTAGAGAATTCCAATCACATCAAGAGCTACCTATACACTGAAGGCTGCCTATAATGGATCTTCCAAGTTTTCTATCTTAGCCTTGATGATAGACTCTGGGAAAATGTTCAATTTTTAAATATATTCTAACATTTATTATACATTTTAAAACATGTAAAATTATTTCACTGCCAGTCTTATTATTATTTAGAATTATTTTCAATATGTATAGCTGTATGATAAAATTGCTGAATATAACTCATAAAAGCAATCTTAATTTATGTACATCTACCGACCAGTGCTCCATTTTTCTGAGTTGACTACACTAAAAATATTAATAAAATGATATTTTTCTTTTCATTTTACGTAAAAAGACAATACTTATTATCCCTTTTTCGCATGTCTGGCATATTTTGCAAGCTAGATGATACTGGGATGCGAGGCCTCTCAAGATGTTGTAAAGGGGTGCCAGATGCCTTAAAAGTTAAAAAGCACAGTTGCAGAGAAATCTCAGAAGTTTCTACATGAATAATTACAACAAATATGTGCTTTTTCTTGTTAATCTCATAAGGTTGAAAGAGGACGGTAGCCGTGCTACTAAATCTGTAGATTAAAAAAAAAGAAAAATAATTGTCACGGACCAAATGTGTCATGTCCCAGGTTATTTAAACTTTGCGCTTTGTTATCACGCTAAGGCATGATAATTGGTGTATGTCTCATGTGAGACAAATGTTAATAAACTCCACAAAAAAAGCTATTTTACAGTCCAGTACAAATATAATTCAACAATACAAGGTCCAGAACATCAGTAACATCACATATGTTTGACATGTGAATAAAAAAAGCTGATGTCCTCTAACTATGGCTTCAGAAATATCTCATGGTATACTGGTCATCCCATCATGACTTATACTGGCATCTAATCTATGCTGGCATTCTTGCATACTCAAACAGGACACGTCGACAGTCTCGGCCTCCTCTAGTGCAGCATGAACCTCGCACCAGGATACTCTTAGATCATCCACTAATCACAGAACCACTCCTGACTACATATGTCTCATAATTGGCACCACAGACGCGGCAAGCTTTCCTTGCGTCAAGAACAATAGTAGCTTTAACAGCAGGATAAAGTCGGCATTTAGGTACCACAAAGTGATTTTTGTTTGCACAGAAACACCAGAGAAAACAATGTAGTTTTGAAGCCCTTGGTAAATCAGGAAATTTGGTACTTTATTTTTTAAAATAGGACAACAAATAAAAAAGTTATAGTGTCGCAGTGTTGGTTTATGAAGTGAGGACTGGTCACGACATCAATTAATAATATGTGTCCCAGTGGTCCCTTTATATGTCTTGGGACTGGTCACGATACCAATTAATAATATGTCACAGTGCCGGTGTGTTGATTAAGACTGGTCCAAGAAGGCACCAATTAATAATATGTGACAGTACTATCTCTTCTTATTATAGTAAACTAGGTGACTGGGGCAGGCCTAGTTGTCTACCTTCTATTTGTCAATTTGGTCCATTGACCTATCTTCCAAGTAAGAGTATATCTTAATACTGGCCCTCACCGCCAGAGCTATTGATTCCTGGATGATATCTTCTCAAACTTCCAACCTAAACTCGTTCCATCCCTTCTTATGATGTTACTTAAGTGACAACTTCGTATAGTAGTTATTCCCTTATGTCTATTATCTTGTTTACTCAAGCAATCAACAACCTTTTAGAGAGTTAACCCAATTTGAGAAGTGTTCCATCAAAACAAGTGATTTATTTACATCAAAAATTCCATCATAACAGGAGGCATGTGGTACAAATTCCAGGTACAAACATTTCCTAACTGCCTCTTGTACGTCCCATTCCTTATGGGCACATTCACATACCTATATATATAGTTATAGCTCTCTGCCTGAGAACATATTCAGGTATGGTTTATACATATTTTCTTCCCTTAAGGCTTTTCTATTTATTCTGGCTTCTCCCAAGCCTTTCATCAACTCTTTCCTGAGTTGTTTTCTTTCATCTACTAATCCTGTCAATTTTTGACTCAATTTAATCAAATACCATCATCTAAAAATTCATATATGCAAATCAATACATTGGGTACACCTGTTGCGGCATCCTCATACTTCTACCTGCTAGAGAGCGCATGTTTCATCCTGTAAATACAATCAGCCTTCAATTTCTTACTCATCTTACTTGTAGCAGTCGATGTTGCAAAGTTCATTATACAATAGCCCAGCACGGCTATTAAATCCCTGTTCTCCTGTAAAATCTTCTCAGCTCACTTAATTAGTCTCAGGTTATTCACCTCAGTCAATTTTGTAGCTTCAGCTTCGTTTCTCATTATTCTGCGCTCACTTAGTTGTAAGCGTCGTTAACCTTGTAATGCTTTATTTCTACTTCTGAAATCATTCTATTCAATGTCTATCAAAAGTTATGAGCCAAAGGACCTACTTACTTTGGTTGCACAGAATCCTCACAACACTCATATTTCTTACTATCACCTCTTATCTCTAAACCTATATTTTAAACACAGTTCTGTCTTTCATCTGTGAATAGATTCTACTTCTCTAACTAGGTCTATAGGATTCTTCAGAAGTACTCATTCTGTTTCCCACAGAAATTGAACTTGAGCCTGGCAGAATACACATTCCTGCCACTCTACGTCCTTAACTAGGACTGCTCCTCCGAAAATGCGACCGCTCCACAGCGTGTCTAAATGCCTTCTCCTCTATAAAATCATTACTAGCTCATCTGTCCTTGTTTACTGTAAATTCATTGGTTCCTCCTATTCTTCGCTCAGCTGAAATATGTTCACGCTTATCCACTGTGTAAACAACTCAGTGAAGTGTCATCCGTTGTCCTGGTAAACTTTTCACGTGCATATTTTTTTTCTCAACTCACTTGATCATATAAGGGAGGTAATTAACCATTGTCTCCCTTTGCATAATTTGACTTAACCTTATATTGTCTTCTCTAAAGCTTGCTATACAATTCTTATATGTACATTTTCTAAACCATAATTACCAACTCACCAATTCTACTTAAGTGTAATTAAGCACTTTCCTCCCCTGACTTTAATAATTAGAGTCTTCTCCCTTTGATCAAAGCATGATTTCACTCATCTTATTTCCCTTTTAGCAAGACAAATAGTCTTTATTCAAATCTATTCTTATTTCTTAAACCATTTTTTCATACCTTCCCTCCTAACCAAAACTAAATCACCGCTTATAATTCCTGCTTGAGCATTTTATAATGCTCCTAGCAAAGTGAACGGTGACATACAACCCGGGGCCATACAAATGTATCCCATAGGGAGACATTTGTGTTCCATCATCTAGCAATCCCATTCTATTCTTTAACATACCATTATCACCGCGCCTGTATACATATTCAAAGTCTATATGTTAAAAAATTTCCCCAAAAAAAAATTTTTGAAGCAAAATGTAACGCTACCTCATTGCTGAACCTTAGCTTGAGGCATACCATCAATACTCAACAAAAAAATAAATCATGGCTCTGCACTTATTATCTATATATATATATATATAGATAGATACAATATATGTTCCTATTTTTTTTCGACATGGTCACTGCCTCTGGACACAGAGGTTTGTCAGTACCTTTATATGTCTTGAAATATCTGCTGTTAATGTAATTTATCCATTATACGAGACAGATAAGCAGAAATAACTAATTAGTGGTGCATCAGTAAATATCGTAATGTGATAGTGAAAGATGTCACTATGTCAGAGTTGATGTGCCCGACTGATTCTGGTCTTGGATGCATCAGTCAAGTCCTTAACTCTGTCTAAACCTATATATACATGCACTAGTATCTTCATATGTATTGGGGCGATAGTGAAAGATACATGTCACTATGTCAGAGTTGATGTGCCCGACTGATTCTAGTCTTGGATGCATCAGTCAAATCCTTAACTCTGTCTAAACCTATATATATATGCAGTAGTACGTCAGGGTTAACAAAATATATAACCTTAAGATGTAGAGGTAATATAGTCATGACCCTATAACTGTCATTACCATCATCTCTTAAGTAAGCAGTACCCATAATACCAATACTGCAATCCAAGTTTTTTTTTTTTCTCGTTATCACTGTACAACCAGTGCAGTAAAAAGTGGGGACGTTCATCCTCAGTGCAATATTTGCCTATGTTCATGAGTAAGACTCCACTTGACTGAGTCTGGATCACTTCCCTTCTTCTTTTCTTTTTTTTTTCTCTTGTCTCTCTTTTTTTTTTTTCTGGTCCTGAATACTTTTATGCCTGAAATAGGAACATTATAATAATTAACATGCATTTAATGTACTATACATATTTTAACCAATGTCAGTGTTGATCATCTGGTATGCTGCATCTTGTACCTTGGGAAGAACACTGTTAAGTTTCCTAAAACTATATGTAGTTATTCTAGTTTGTCACATTCATAAGATTATATGTGTGTACTCTACTGTGTCACAATGATGAACTTCTATGTATTCACTCTACTTTGTCACATTCTTAAGACTATGTTTTTAATTCACTTTGTCACATTCTTAAGGCTATATGTTTGATCTACTTTGTCACACTCTTAAGACTATGTGTAATCTAGTTTGTCAACTCGACTCTCTTTAAAGAAGTTAGTGAGTACTGTAAGTGTCTAAGCGTGCTCCAGTATATGAATATCAACTTAAGCTAAACACAGTGTGACTCAATTACTATCTTAACTTTAGGTACTATGTTGGTTAGAGTACCGAATTAAACACTATAGCTGGGTTAGTGCTTTATGACGACTACACTAAGTTGGAGATTTGTTTTGCGAGTTCCAACAGTGTAATCTCTCTGCTGGAGAGGCGACTGTCATACTGTGACGAAGCTGATATGCATTGCGATGTCGTGTTTATAGTCGCTCTGCAGGAGGTGGGGGGCGAACGAATATTTATATTTTGTTGGAAACCTAGTGAAGGTTTATGTACTTGGCGATGATTTCTTTTGAATCTTGTTCGCAGATGTTCTTGCGGTAATCATAGCAATTTCGCTCTTGGTGGTGAATCTAGTGACGAAGGTTGGTAAGGGCGTTTGGTAGCTATGCGTATTTCGGTGCTGGTTGGATCATCCATACACTCTATGTCGCTGTCTTCTTGTTCTGTTACATCAAGTTCAGATTCCACCTGTGCTGAAGGCGTATTAATGACATTCTTGTTGCTATTTATGTGCTTCGCTGTAGGACTCTGGGTATGGTGAGTAATGTTACTTTTCGTCACTTGTAAAGACTGTTCGTCATCGCTATCCGAGCTAGAGTATGTAGGCTGGTGTCGACTGGAGGTTGACGGTTGTAGTCCCTGACTACCATGTTCTTCTGTAAAGTTGCTACCGTGGGGGGCTATGTTTCTCGCTGCTGATTTCAAGGGTCTGTCATCTTCACTATCCCAAGTAGAATGTGTAGACTGGTGTTGACTGGGAGTTGACGGTTGTAGTCCCTGACTACCATGTTCTTCTGTAAAGTTGCTACCGTGGGGGGCTATGTTTCTCGTTGCTGATTTCAAAGGTCTGTCATCTTCACTATCCCAAGTAGAATGTGTAGACTGGTGTTGACTGGGAGTTGACGGTTGTAGTCCCTGACTACCATGTTCTTCTGTAAAGTTGCTACCGTGGGGGGCTATGTTTCTCGTTGCTGATTTCAAAGGTCTGTCATCTTCACTATCCCAAGTAGAATGTGTAGACTGGTGTTGACTGGGAGTTGACGGTTGTAGTCCCTGACTACCATAGTATGTTTGACTTGTTATGGACGCATGAGGTTCTTCGTCCTGTGTCGACAGTGGCGTATTACTATCTCTCCCATGTAGGCGATTGTCTCTGTATATTAATCTTTCTCTCAATTCTGCTGGTGGAATGTCATCTTCATCTTCTGAGTCTTCTCTGCAGCGAACTAAACGATGTACAGCGTCTTGGAGTTGACCTGAAGTGTTACGTTGTTGTAGGCTAATGTTCTGCTCAACATCCATGTCGTTTTCTTCACGTGAAGTACTTAATGTCTCTGTGGAATCATAATAACTCAACGTGACTTTTCGTATTGGTCTGCTACTGCATAAGGCTGGCGGAGCTGTAGGGCGATGATCATCTAGGCTGGTGTTCTCTTGTGGCTGGTAATTGTAGTTGTCACTTCATTTTGTTCCATCATTGTTGTCTTCTGCTGCAGCTTCATCAAGAAAGAAAAATCTAAGCCTCTAGTATTTCTGCCGTTATCACCGCGGCTTTTCCCAAAAGTTTTCCGCCGTACCACCGCGGCCTCAATTGTACGTCTTACATCTCCATTACTCTTCTCCTCTACTGCAGTAACCTATTAGTCAGGTGTACTCAGTCCTCTCGTATGTGCGGTATAGACCAATTATACTTAGGCTTCTCAAGACTAAGTTGCCGCCGCCATATTGTTTATATTATATATGCTATGCCTGTACTCTCATAGCTTCCTGCTACTATCTCCCAATCTCCTTATCTCACTTACTCATCAATCGTTTGCTTCGGTTTGTCTCTATCTTCAACTTCTCACACTCCCTGAGTTCCTCTCAGGTTTTATGTCGCTACCGCGACCTCTAATTATACTCCTATTTCTCTCCTCCTCTCTACTACTAGATCGGTATCTCCCTCGATCCTTAGTAGTTTCTCTATTTCTACTACTGTTTCTATAAGCTTCTCGGCTCTTGGATCGGTAACCTCGTCGATCCGTAACTCTCCTTCTACTATCACTTCTATGTCTTAGCCTGTCTCGGCTCTTAGATCGGAAATCCCCTCGATCTGTATCTCTTAATATGCTATGTCTCTACTCTCATAGCTTCCTCCTATGTTAACTTATTCATCAACTTCAACACCATTGTTTCTTTACTTATTCACCATGTCTAAAAACTTCATCATCATGGCCTCTCTGACTCTAAGCGTTTCTAACGCTATCATCTTAGCAATATCTATATTTGCCTCTTCCTCTATTTCTCCTTTGAATTCGATCACGTTTGTCCCGCTCTCTGCATCTCTTCTCGTTTGTGTCATCTAACATTTTCGTTATAACCATATCTTATTCATTTCTTATCTTTAGAAATTGTGTCTGATACTTTTCTTGTAGCAATGTCCATACTTGTCCTCGTGACCCGTCCAACCCAGACTGTGCTATGATGACTTCTATTTCCTTCTTCAACTGCTCTAAGTTTGGTCCAACCGCTTTGACCATTTTCTTAGTCATGTCATTCTTGTGCTGAAGTTCTTCTACAAGTCGTCTTTGTTTCTTCTTAACTGTGTCTTCACCCTCCTCTTGGATTACATCTCTCACAAGCTGTCTTACTTCATTTATTCTTTGTGATAAGTCTATATCAAACTCGAATTCTAACACTCTGTGCACCGACTTTATTGACAAGATGTTGGGGTCGCTTCCTCTTATATTGCGTCTTATTGTTTCTTTTAACTCATTTACGCTTGGTTGGGACTTCTTAGTAATTTTCTTTATCTGACTTGTACATCCAGGATAACTTTTCTTATTTGTCGGCCCATAATATCTATGGCCTTCTTCGTCCGTTGCATACTCAAACTCGACCGACGAGTATCCTCCTGCATTTTCGTCGGAGTCTATAATTCTATCTTCATCTGACGATACACTGTCTGAATAACTTGATGATGAGTTTGAGAAGTAGTTGCTATCCCTGATCTTGAGATGCCAGCGCTCAAGTTCTTCCAATACTCTCTCCACAAGTCTGCGAAGTTCATCTTGTCTTCCCGATAAGTCTGTATCAAGCTTTCTCTCCAGACATGACCGTATATAATCTACTACTACTGTGTGAGAACTAACTCCCTCCAGTAGGTCTTTTATTGCTGTCTTTAACTCCTGTTCACTTTGATTAGGTACCTTGATAATTTTCTTCTTCTCCGGACCGCTGTTAACACTCTGTACTGTTCTTGTACACCTATAAGATGTGTCTATGTCTTGTACTTCTTGTGGACTTATTTTGACAGAACTCTTTCCCACTGTTGTTCCCACATGCCTGCTAGATGCGTCCGCGTTAAGATCAACATATTTTTGTGTTGCTGAACTTGCAACTTTATTCTCTGTTTGTATTGTTGAATTTGCAAGTTTATTCTCTGTTTGTATTGTTGAGTCCATCTGTGCTGATACTGTAACTTGCTTCAGCTGTTCTTGATTCTTTTGTGGATTAAGGCTATCATCTCTTGAATATCCACTAGCTAAAGGAGCTTCTCTCAACTCTGGAACCGGTACATGACTTTGTAAATTCAGGTCAGTTCTTTCTGGATTTTTGCATGTGACATCTTGTTTCTTATCTTGCACTTGATCTTGAATGTTACTTAGACTTGACTTTCCCATCTGAAGAAGTAATGTCTTTATGTCTTGTAGAACACCTATTCCTTTTGATACTAGACTGTTCAGCATCTCATCAGCAGTTTCTAGTTCTGAAATATTAACAATTGCTTGATGGGCTTTTCTGCACTGTTTATCTTTCTTACGTGCCTGTTTTTGACTCCATAGCATCGAGAAGAGTGTATCTGGCTTCATGACTGCACTGTCATTCTTCGCTTCTTCTTCTTCAGATGTTATCTTGTGTAACTTATTGACCATTTCAACACTGCACTGATCAGGTAAATCATCTATAGTTTGTCTTGACTTTATCCTGACTGGAATTAGACTCTTCTTACATCTGTTATCTGTTTGTACTGCGACATTCTGTGTTTGAGGTTGCATTCTAGTAACTGTTGGTTCGCTTCGTCTTTTCAAATTTAATCTTGGTCTTCCTTCTTTCACTTTCCATGGTTGTAACTTGATTTCCACAATCTCCTTTATTTCAATCTTATATACTTTTGCAACGAATCCATCCACTATTCTTATGGAAGGAAAATCGATTGCATAATTCCTGCAACGCTTTAGCTCTGAAGCGAAGTCTCTCAATGCTATTCTCTTCCTTCTGTTCTCTATGGTTGTCGAACACTTCTCCATGTTTCAATGTCTCTTCAACTCAATTATTTATGCTGGCTTCTCCTTGTGATGTAGCCATGTCACTTTAAGAAGGGTTGGTCACGGCGCCAATTAATAATATGTCGCAGTGTTGGTTTATGAAGTGAGGACTGGTCACGACATCAATTAATAATATGTGTCCCAGTGGTCCCTTTATATGTCTTGGGACTGGTCACGATACCAATTAATAATATGTCACAGTGCCGGTGTGTTGATTAAGACTGGTCCAAGAAGGCACCAATTAATAATATGTGACAGTACTATCTCTTCTTATTATAGTAAACTAGGTGACTGGGGCAGGCCTAGTTGTCTACCTTCTATTTGTCAATTTGGTCCATTGACCTATCTTTCAAGTAAGAGTATATCTTAATACTGGCCCTCACCGCCAGAGCTATTGATTCCTGGATGATATCTTCTCAAACTTCCAACCTAAACTCGTTCCATCCCTTCTTATGATGTTACTTAAGTGACAACTTCGTATAGTAGTTATTCCCTTATGTCTATTATCTTGTTTACTCAAGCACTCAACAACCTTTTAGAGAGTTAACCCAATTTGAGAAGTGTTCCATCAAAACAAGTGATTTTTTTACATCAAAAATTCCATCATAACAGGAGGCATGTGGTACAAATTCCAGGTACAAACATTTCCTAACTGCCTCTTGTATGTCCCATTCCTTCTGGGCACATTCACATACCTATATATATAGTTATAGCTCTCTGCCTGAGAACATATTCAGGTATGGTTTATACATATTTTCTTCCCTTAAGGCTTTTCTATTTATTCTGGCTTCTCCCAAGCCTTTCATCAACTCTTTCCTGAGTTGTTTTCTTTCATCTACTAATCCTGTCAATTTTTGACTCAATTTAATCAAATACCATCATCTAAAAATTCATATATGCAAATCAATACATTGGGTACACCTGTTGCGGCATCCTCATACTTCTACCTGCTAGAGAGCGCATGTTTCATCCTGTAAATACAATCAGCCTTCAATTTCTTACTCATCTTACTTGTAGCAGTCGATGTTGCAAAGTTCATTATACAATAGCCCAGCACGGCTATTAAATCCCTGTTCTCCTGTAAAATCTTCTCAGCTCACTTAATTAGTCTCAGGTTATTCACCTCAGTCAATTTTGTAGCTTCAGCTTCGTTTCTCATTATTCTGCGCTCACTTAGTTGTAAGCGTCGTTAACCTTGTAATGCTTTATTTCTACTTCTGAAATCATTCTATTCAATGTCTATCAAAAGTTATGAGCCAAAGGACTACTTACTTTGTTGCACAGAATCCTCACAACACTCATATTTCTTACTATCACCTTTTATCTCTAAACCAATATTTTAAACACCGTTCTGCCTTTCATCTGTGAATAGATTCTACTTCTCTAACTAGGTCTATAGGATTCTTCAGAAGTATTTCATTCTGTTTCCCACAGAAATTGAACTTGAGCCTGGCAGAATACACATTCCTGCCACTCTACGTCCTTAACTAGGACTGCTCCTCCGAAAATGCGACGCTCCACAGCGTGTCTAAATGCCTTCTCCTCTATAAAATCATTACTAGCTCATCTGTCCTTGTTTACTGTAAATTCATTGGTTCCTCCTATTCTTCGCTCAGCTGAAATATGTTCACGCTTATCCGCTGTGTAAACAACTCAGTGAAGTGTCATCCGTTGTCCTGGTAAACTTTTCACGTGCATATTTTTTTTCTCAACTCACTTGATCATATAAGGGAGGTAATTAACTATTGTCTCCCTTTGCATAATTTGACTTAACCTTATATTGTCTTCTCTAAAGCTTGCTATACAATTCTTATATGTACATTTTCTAAACCATAATTACCAACTCACCAATTCTACTTAAGTGTAATTAAGCACTTTCCTCCCCTGACTTTAATAATTAGAGTCTTCTCCCTTTGATCAAAGCATGATTTCACTCATCTTATTTCCCTTTTAGCAAGACAAATAGTCTTTATTCAAATCTATTCTTATTTCTTAAACCATTTTTTCATACCTTCCCTCCTAACCAAAACTAAATCACCGCTTATAATTCCTGCTTGAGCATTTTATAATGCTCCTAGCAAAGTGAACGGTGACAATAGCATTTTAAATAATGTGCGGACTTCGCAACATTGAAAAAGTTACATCACACCAACTTCAGAACACTGCCGTCTTCTTAAATATAATCTTACAACTTTCTCTGACAAACAGCATATAGTCTGGAATATACTGATCACACAAAGAAAACTATAGAGCTACGTCATGAATAATTATCAATATATTTGAGACCAAAAATTGCAAATCTGCAAAACACATTACCGAAAAATATAGTTTGTTGAATGAAAGTCAATATTCATAACATCATATTTCAAAAAGTATAAAAGGTACAAGCTTTAAATTTGTACATATTAATCTGCATACTACATAAACATATCTCAATTTTTTTCAGAGGATTTAAACATCTATTTGTTCTTGTATAATTTTTTAAAATGTGTCCAGAGGCCAATTTGTCGCGGGGAAAGAAAAAAAATGTGAAAATGAAGAAAAAAATTTTTTTTTTAAGATACTGTCCATATTTCATTAAAAAAAAATTTGTAGCAATAATTAACAACATCTAAACAATAATTAGCAACATCTAAACGCTATATTTTTTTAAAACAACTGGTTATTAGTATTTAAAAAGACATTTTTTAACTGGAGAAGAATGATCATGGCGCACTCTTTCCCTGTGAGAGGGCAATGACGCCTCAAAACCTAAATGCTTCAGAAGTCCTAAATACAATTCTTTGATATTTCCTGATAGTTTAATGTCCTTATCATTCAATATTAATGTCCTTATCATTCAATATTATTTATCTGTATCTTACCTCTACACCTCACGGTAGAAGGAAAACGACTAAGTAAGTATCTTAACTGAGCCTTAAGATTTCTAAGGGCATTTCGTCCTTTACAAATTTTATCCACATCCTCCTTTGTGGTGCACAGACCCCCTTGGCTTATGATTGTGTTATATAACTGTCGTAAATTTATTTTGAGAGAAAGAGTCTAGAAATAGTAGTCCGGTTTAGAGTGTAGAATGATGATGAAAACTCAGTGATAGAAATGTATAGATTAAATATGATGCTCCACAGAGTGCTGGAGGAGAGTAAAGACAGACTTATTTACGACAAATCGTTTCTCTCAATCTTCTCTTCCACTCTCCTGGTCAAACAATTATTTGCCAGTGTTCCAGACACACGCCTGCGCTCACACCGATTTGTTGCTTCAAACACTCAGACGACGTGGATACAGCTATATTAAACAAATAGAGAATTTTTTGGGCTTTTGGGTATTCCAACACAGTCCGATATAAGTTTATGATGTTTATTAACCTAAAAGATCAAATCACAAAAAAACAATATCAAGTGTTACATACAATTATCATAAGTACAGGAAAATGCAAATAACAAGGTAGGGAGGGGGTGAAGAAGATTGGTATCGACTAAGCCCTTCCCGCTTGTATTAGACAAAGATAAACCCAGTCTCAAGATAGATAGTTATCAGGAGCATAGGAAAGTTAACCCAACAGTGAATTTAATTACTCTGAAAGAGGTGTTACAATAGTAGTTATGGTGGTAGACAAAAAAATACTGTTATCCCAACTGGTGTCTTCCCTTTACTAAGCAAAGAAAAAAAAAGGGGGGGGGGGGATGAAACAGAGTTAACAAAATTATCCCACTAAAGGAACAATGCCG
>JAMPIV010018136.1:0-150000 GCA_024509875.1 Oreohelix idahoensis | reverse complement strand
ATCTTTTTTAAGCTTTGCTATAACACCCTGATCCATTGGTTGAATCAGTGCCGTTACATTGGGAGGCAGAAAAATTACTTTAAAATTTGCATCAACTGCATTCAATGTATCCGTCTCTGGATGAGATGGTGCATTGTCCAGTAGAAGAATTACTTTTCCTGTTTTCTTTTCTTGTTCTTTCAACCTCTTCACATTTGGGATGAACTGATTTGTATATTAATCGGGACCCCAAGATGCAGCAATAGTGAATGCAGTCAGCGACCCATAGCTGTACTGCTTGCATCAGGACCAGCGAACCAGAGCTGGTCAAGACCGCACTCCACCTCCACGTGGTGGTCCTGAAAACAGTCTGCAGCAGTGCAGTCTGGCTGAGCGAGTGCGGATCGCAATGGGAAGGCAAACCCGGTCCCTAAAAAATGCCGTGCTGAAGTCGGATGTGTCGACCGAAAGGTGCAGATATCACAGCTTAGGCGTAAAGAGACACAACGCAACCACCGTCCTTTTCAGGGTGAACGAGGAAGAAGAAGAAGATTTGTATACCAATCAAGAAATATTTCACTATTCATCCAAGCACTCTTCTGTGCTTTGTAGCACAATGGGAGACATGTCACACTCTTTAAACAACGTGGTTTTTTGGCTTTGCCGATCATTAGCACCGGTAAACGATGATTTCCACTGGCATTCGCGGCTACCAAAATTGTTACTCTCTCTTTGCACTTTTTAAACCCAGGGGCAACTGCTTCGCGCTGAGATGCAAGTGATTTTTGAGGCAATGATTTCCAGTATAAGCCAGTGTCATGGAGCAGTCTATCCTTTCTCTTCCTAAATCTTCCACATTCCTTTACTCAGTCCATCCTGTCACTGTTTTCTAGTCTTCCCTATGACCCCCTTCTTTTTTTTTCCTACGAGAACGCGAGATCAGGTGAAGTTCTTGTATTAAATTTCGTTAACAGGCCATTTAGATTCCGCAGGTAGAATTTTGCGAAGACGCGATGGTAATGGTGGGTTTTTCTGGGTGACATCAATTAACCCGTGACCCAGAGACGACCACCCATTTCCGGTCTTAAACTGTATTTATCAGAGGAAAATGTAACTTTACTTTACTCTCTTGATGAACACCGTGAAAGCAGCCTAAACTAAATTTTAAGTACATAAGACTTTTAAAGAATATACACAGATTGTACACAACTGTGTGTAAAGTCAATAACGTGCTTATGAATATATTCAAATATTCAAGTTCTGATTGTGTGAACCTGAAGTGATTTTGTGTGGTGAGTTATCTCCCAAAATTATTTGTTTAATTATTGTTTAATGATACAAGTGTAATTTGCAGAAGAAGTATGTGGTTGACTATGATAAGAAACATATGTTATGCTATTGGATTTAGTTCTTCCATATCCATTATGTACCTGTATAACATATTATTAATTTTCTTATATGATTTGCTTATAGTATTTTATTACTGTGCATTATTGCTTGCCTTATTAGAACACAACTCTGTTATGAGTATACATTATGAAAGCTGTTGTTCCTTGCTGAAAAATAATTAAGAATTAATTATTAACTAAAGATACACCAGACTACAAGACAGACTGTTGATTGTGGAAAATAGTAAGACATATTAAGTGTAGAGGAGAGACACTTGACTTGGAAGGATGAGGACAGAGCCTGTTAGACAATGGTCACTGAGATATATTTTACATACAGTGTACTGGACAGTCAAAGTCTTCAGTGGTAAGTGTGCCTATGCTCTGAGACCAAAAGTCTTCGGGGGGAACTTAATACATGTAAAATCTCTTTAGACAAGAGATTAATGGTCCCCTTACTTTGTTCTCCAGTGCAGAGTGTCAGTAACATAGGACCTGGCTTCGACCTCCCTCAATTTTGCTGAGCCCAAAAATCAAGAAGGGACAGGGACTGAATCTTCACCCCTGAGTGTGAACCAGACATCCTTAAAGACACTAGTGCCACACAGGGCAGTCAGTCACCACCACGTGCTCTCATCAAGAAGTCACAGCAGAGTGTCCTCTCTGCCTACATCCTACAAGAACACTACGATAAGTATAATAAAGTAAAGGAAGACCACTACATACACACATAGCCACCAAACGCTCAGACTTAGTCAGTGAAGAAAATAAGGCACCCCACTGGGACCTAGATTCCTGTTTGTTTTCAGATGTAAACGTGATTCTTTTCCATATTTCTTTTTTCATCAGATGTAAAATAACCCTTTGTAAATGTGATTCCCTTAATAAATAGCATATTGTTTATTTACTTACTACACGTCTGAGTCAATTTGATAAAATATCATAAGCCTGTCCAGAGCTCTCTTTTTGTGATTACTTCCCTTTCTTGTTTACTGTCCTCTTTATTGTCGAATTGTCAACATCGTGTGGTGTATGTTAGTTGTGGAACAAAAGTCACGTGGGAGAACAACTTGTCTGATATTCTTACATGGTATTTAGTTACCCTTGATTTCAGACAGTTAACCTCTTGGTTTCATAACAAATAACATCACTATTACAGTATTGCAAGAAAATCAATCTATATTCTTACTGTTATCTAGAGCAGTTGACCTGTGTCGACCTTGCTCTCTCCCTACGCGTGACAAGTGGGGGCTCGCCTCGAGATTTAAGCATCCTAGCGCACAGTAGCTCTCGCTGGTGATACGAATAGCAAAGAGTTGAGGCATAAACCATTGCCTTTGCTCAAAAATGTTGCTTTTCTTCACCTTCTAGAGTGAGAATCTTTTTCTATCCCCTAGACTTTATCGTTGTAACATCTGGACAGGATATTAAGAATTAATTGAAGCTAGTAGTGTGGTGGTTTTCCTTTTTCAAATAACTTTCTAAGAAGTTAATTTTAGTTAAGGAGTGAGTGAGTGTATGGAGTTAATGTGCTATTAGTCATATTCTATTCGCTGACTAACATTATTGCTTTGGTAAAAAATTGTTCTTGTATATTGGGAGATAATTTACCCACAAGATTTATTCAGCACCAACAATGGCTGAATTAGCCAAAGTAAGATCTAGTTTAATGGAATTCGCTAAGGACATGGGGATGGTAGGTAATGAGTTAACGAGTTTCATTAGCGCCGAAATCGATAAACATCTTGACAGAGAAGAGAGATTAGAAAAGGAGCGAGCAGAGAGAGAAGCACAGGAGAGGAGAGAAATTCGACAAGCCGAGGAGAGAGAAAAAGAAAGGCAGCATGAAACTAGATTAAAGGAATTAGACGTAGAAGCTAGAAGAGTTGAAGTAGAGGCTAGTCCCAGTACATTAGAATCTTCTGGTGCCTCTCCTTCAGCAGATGGTAGCCCAATTACCAGTCATGCTCCAGGAACAAATGCTATGTCATTTCCCTTAGAAATTTTCTCCAACAGCGCTGAGAAAATCGACACGTACCTTGATAGATTCGAACGATTTGCCTCGTCGTATGGTCTGGACAAAGATAAATGGGCGCTCAAACTCTCACAAGGATTGCGTGGAACAGCTTATGAGGTGTACATGAAGTTGCCAATTACTGAGCAAAATAAATATAATACTCTAAAGAAGGCCCTTTTACAAAGATTTGAACTTAATTCAGAAGCTTACAGGAAGCAGTTTCGTCGGGCCAGAAGAGACATAGGGGAAACATTTGCACAGTTTGCATCTCGCCTCGAATCCTATCTGCAAAAATGGCGCACGTTAGGAAACTTTCCTGAGTCTCTGGAAGGGATTCAGGAAATGATTATTATGGAACAACTCAAGGACACAATGACACCAGATATGAGAAGGTTCCTAGCAGAGCATGGGGCCGAAAACCTTGAGTCGTTACTCACTCTGGCTGAAAGGTTTCAGGGAGCTTTGGCAGAAGCTCAGTCTACAAGACGGAAATATACTGATATGCCTGCAAAAGCATCTACACACCCCTGTTCCGACAATCACCCTAAATCTAGTGGATTTTCCCATAAAGCACAGAACACATCACAAACTTATAATAGGATAAAACAGGAGAGGACCTCTACTAACCAGGAGACGGGGAGGAAGTGGTGTAAGGTGTGTAAGACGAACACACACCACACTCAAGAATGTAAAATTAAACCCGCTCCTCAACATGCTGCATTCATACAGACGAAATCGCCAAAGAAGAATTCAATGAGGCAAACGAATAGCCTCAATCGACCGTCCGTTACCGACACAGTGAAGGTAAATGGACAGCACGTATTATGCCTCTATGACACGGGACTGGAATTTGATGCAGTTGTCGCCTCATCACTGGTAGACCCTGGCCAGGTAACACCAGACACTGTGGAACTTCGTGGAGCCACAAAAGGTGACAAGACAATGACTCTGCAAATAGCAAATATCCAGGTGGAATCCCGCTTTGTGTCAGGACAGATCAGAGCAGCAGTCATGGATGACCCAATCTATGACCTGATCTTGGGTTGTAGATACGTATTCCTAGGTGAACCAAAAGAACCTCTTGTTATTGCGGCAGTGACAACCAGAAGTAAAGCTGCGAGTGAACAGGAGCCAGCACCTGTGCAGAATCCCCTCCCTCAGGAGTTAAAGAATGCTCAAACACAGGATACAACTCTGGCCTCCTGCTTCAAGAAACTGCCATTTGCCAATACTCCCCTGCAGAAAGGAAACTTTTATATGAAATTGGGATTAATATATCGTAGAGCAGGAAACATAGGACTAGAACATGGGCAACTAGTCGTTCCATCTACGTACAGGAACCAAATCTTGGAGATGGGTCATGCACTTCCATTCAGTGGTCACATGGGTCAAAATGCCACCATGCAACGCATATCAGCCCATTACTATTGGCCGGGGATGAATGCAGATATCATCCGATTTGTTAAGTCCTGTGCCCAGTGTCAAAGAGTGGCACCTAAACATTGGACATCCCCAGCGACGTTAGGAGAGATGCCAATAATAGGAACTCCCTTCGAGAGAGTAGCTGTGGATATCATAGGACCTCTTCTGAGAACTAAAAGGAGGAACCGCTGCATTTTAACACTAGTCGACACATGTACAATGTGGGGTGAAGCCATTGCACTACCCTCATCAGACTCAGTGCATGTAGCAGAAGCATTCGTGAGTATATTCACCAGGCTAGGTTTTCCTCGACAAATACTTACGGATAATGGGTCACAGTTCAAGGGAAAGTTAGCGGAAGAGGTTTTCCGAGTATTTCGTACACAGCATATTCACACCTCGCCCTATCATCCTCAGTCCAATGGACAAGTTGAGAGGTTCAATGGAACTCTCATCACTATGTTGCGCAAATTGGCTCAGGAAAAACCAGAAACCTGGGATTTGTTTCTGCCTGCAGCACTATTTGCCTACCGAGAAGTGCCACACTCTTCGACAGGTCTCTCTCCCGCCACCTTATTGTTCGGGCGTCCAATCAAAGGACCGCTTGAAGCTCTTCTTCGGGCTATGACAGATGAAAATGCAGACGACAGTATTGTTACGGCGTCAAAATATGTCCAGGAACTCAAGGAACGCTTAAAGGTTGGTTGGGAGATGGCATCAACAAACTTGCGACGAGCGCGTAGTAAGTATGCCAAACATTACAACAAATCAGCCAAGGACAGGGAATTGCATATTGGGGAGAAAGTACTTTTGTTGTTGCCCAGTGGCAACAATAAACTTCAAATCGGTTGGCAGGGACCATTTGAAGTGGTACAGAAGATTTCTCGTACTAATTATAAAATCTCCAAGAAGGGGAAACATAAGATTTATCATGTAAATCTTCTTAAAAAGTACGTTGAACGCCCAAACCCCGAACCAGCTCATCTTATGACCCTCGCGGTTGCCACAGAAGTGGATAACGAGGACAAAATATATGTTGAGTATCCGCTTCGACCACACGAATCGCACATGGATGTGCAAATAAGCTCAACTTTAGGGAGCGAAGAAGGTGAACAAGTCAAACAACTTTTAGAAGAACACTCAGAAGTGCTCACAGATAGGCCGGGTCTGACAAATCTCGTCGAGTTTGAGATGAAAGTGACAGATCCAACTCCTGTCAGGGTGAAAACATACCCAATACCGTATGCAAAAGCAAGGGCATTGCAAGAGGAAATTGAGCAATTACTAAACGCCAATATAATATCCAAATCTGAATCACCCTATAGTGCGAGTGTTGTGCTCCTCCAAAAACCTAGTGGAGAAGCTCGTCTCTGCATCGACTATAGACGACTTAATCCTGTGACAGAGTTCCAACCAGAACCCTTACCTGACCCCAATGGACTCTTCACCAAATTAAGTAAGGCCAAATTCTTCACAAAAATTGACCTGAGCAAGGGTTATTATCAAATCCCGGTCAAGAAAGAAATTAGGCCGTTGCTTGCTTTCAGTACGTCTGAAGGACATTATCAGTTTAATGTTCTGCCATTTGGGTTGAGCAACGCTCCGGGTATCTTCACCAGAATGATGAGGAAATTACTCACCCCATTGCAAAATAATGCCATCCACAACTTTATGGATGACATATTAATAGCAACGAGCACATTTGAGGAACATTTGGAAGCCCTCGCCCAGCTCCTCCAGCGACTGAAAGAGACGGGACTTACGGCGCGACCCAGTAAATGTTTAATTGGTTTCAAGGAGTTAGAATTTCTGCGACACACGATCACTCATGGCTGTATGTGACCTGTGGATAAAAACGTTGAGAAATTAAAACAAGCACAGCGTCCTATTACCAAGAAAGACACCCGTTCATTTCTGTCTGTTTGTGCCTATTACCAGCGCTTTATTCAGGGTTTTAACACACTGACCGCCCCGCTGACGGATCTGACCAGGAAAGGCCAGCCAAAGAAAGTAGTTTGGACTCCGGATTGTGAAGCAGCGTCTGCTACACTTAAACACAAGCTGACATCACGACCTATACTGAGATTACCAGACTTAGCAAATCCGTTTGTTCTGCGCGTAGACGCATGTAACATTGGGATTGGGTCTTCACTGATGCAGACAGATGATGACAAACCTGACTTGTTGTTTCCTGTAGCCTATGCCAGTCGTTGGTTAAACTCAGCAGAGAGGAATTATTCAACAATTGAAAAGGAGTGTCTTGCCTTGGTATGGGCGGTACAAAAACATCAGCCATATCTCTATGGAGTAAAATTTACAGTACAAAGTGACCATGCCCCACTTATGTTTCTAGCGGCGTCAAAGAAACTTAATGCACGACTCATGCGTTGGGCTTTACTACTTCAGCCCTATTCCTTCAAGGTGGAATACATCCCAGGGAAGATCAATGTGGGAGCAGACTTTCTGAGCAGGCATACGCTGGCAGAATTAGACACAATCGAAGAAACACCATCGGATTCAGCATCGCTGTCCGAGAGGATCGTAAAAGTAAATAAAGAGAGTGAAGATTAGACGTGACGTTAGAATCAATACACGGTAGAATGCACAGAGAAAGTTAGACTCGCGTTGTTAGTCTGACCACTAACTTAAATGGGGGGCTATCTGTCATGGAGCAGTCTATCCTTTCTCTTCCTAAATCTTCCACATTCCTTTACTCAGTCCATCCTGTCACTGTTTTCTAGTCTTCCCTATGACCCCCCTTTTTTTTTTCCTACGAGAACGCGAGATCAGGTGAAGTTCTTGTATTAAATTTCGTTAACAGGCCATTTAGATTCCGCAGGTAGAATTTTTTGCGAAGACGCGATGGTAATGGTGGGTTTTTCTGGGTGACATCAATTAACCCGTGACCCATAGACGACCACCCATTACGGTCTTAAACTGTATTTATCAGAGGAAAATGTAACTTTACTTTACTCTCTTGATGAACACCGTGAAAGCAGCCTAAACTAAATTTTAAGTACATAAGACTTTTAAAGAATATACACAGATTGTACACAACTGTGTGTAAAGTCAATAACGTGCTTATGAATATATTCAAATATTCAAGTTCTGATTGTGTGAACCTGAAGTGATTTTGTGTGGTGAGTTATCTCCCAAAATTATTTGTTTAATTATTGCTTAATGATACAAGTGTAATTTGCAGAAGAAGTATGTGGTTGACTATGATAAGAAACATATGTTATGCTATTGGATTTAGTTCTTCCATATCCATTATGTACCTGTATAACATATTATTAATTTTCTTATATGATTTGCTTATAGTATTTTATTACTGTGCATTATTGCTTGCCTTATTAGAACACAACTCTGTTATGAGTATACATTATGAAAGCTGTTGTTCCTTGCTGAAAAATAATTAAGAATTAATTATTAACTAAAGATACACCAGACTACAAGACAGACTGTTGATTGTGGAAAATAGTAAGACATATTAAGTGTAGAGGAGAGACACTTGACTTGGAAGGATGAGGACAGAGCCTGTTAGACAATGGTCACTGAGATATATTTTACATACAGTGTACTGGACAGTCAAAGTCTTCAGTGGTAAGTGTGCCTATGCTCTGAGGCCAAAAGTCTTCGGGGAGGAACTTAATACATGTAAAATCTCTTTATACAAGAGATTAATGGTCCCCTTACTTTGTTCTCCAGTGCAGAGTGTCAGTAACATAGGACCTGGCTTCGACCTCCCTCAATTTTGCTGAGCCCAAAATCAAGAAGGGACAGGGACTGAATCTTCACCCCTGAGTGTGAACCAGACATCCTTAAAGACACTAGTGCCACACAGGGCAGTCAGTCACCACCACGTGCTCTCATCAAGAAGTCACAGCAGAGTGTCCTCTCTGCCTACATACTACAAGAACACTACGATAAGTATAATAAAGTAAAGGAAGACCACTACATACACACATAGCCACCAAACGCTCAGACTTAGTCAGTGAAGAAAATAAGGCACCCCACTGGGACCTAGATTCCTGTTTGTTTTCAGATGTAAACGTGATTCTTTTCCATATTTCTTTTTTCATCAGATGTAAAATAACCCTTTGTAAATGTGATTCCCTTAATAAATAGCATATTGTTTATTTACTTACTACACGTCTGAGTCAATTTGATAAAATATCATAAGCCTGTCCAGAGCTCTCTTTTTGTGATTACTTCCCTTTCTTGTTTACTGTCCTCTTTATTGTCGAATTGTCAACATCGTGTGGTGTATGTTAGTTGTGGAACAAAAGTCACGTGGAAGAACAACTTGTCTGATATTCTTACATGGTATTTAGTTACCCTTGATTTCAGACAGTTAACCTCTTGGTTTCATAACAAATAACATCACTATTACAGTATTGCAAGAAAATCAATCTATATTCTTACTGTTATCTAGAGCAGTTGACCTGTGTCGACCTTGCTCTCTCCCTACGCGTGACAGCCAGTCTCATCGGCATTATACACATCATCGAGTAAATAACCTTCTTCTTCCAAAAAAGCCAAGAATGTTTCTTTAAAATTTTCAGCGGCAGTTGCATCGCAAGATAAAGATTCCCCTTGAATCTCCAATTCTCGTATGCCATGACGAGATTTAAAGTTTCTTAACCATCCCTGGCTAGCCTTAAAGTCAGGAGGACCGTCAAGTTGATTGTTGAACTGAAGTGCCTTTTCACACAATAGAGAGCCAGAGATAGGTTCCCCTTTGCTTCTTCTTTGCACAAACCATATATACAAAGCCTCTTCCAATTTCAAATCTTTCGCATTTCTCATGGTTTTATGTTTCTTCGACCCATTTTCACTATCCAATTTCGATGCAAAACTCATAATTTTATCCTTGTTACTTTTGATGTCAGAGACAGTAGCTTTCCCAACATTGAAAATCCTCGCAAATGAAGACACAGTTTCACCTTTTCCTAGTCTCTTGATAATTTCTGTTTTCGTTTCAATTGACAAAACATTGCGGTTCCTTTTATATGCTTTAGGCCTACTGGAAAATGCCAGATCGCACAGAGAAATACGTGTACACCAAAATTATTCTGCTGTAGTAGCAGACACAATTATTTTAAGTTGAACTGTCTGTTTAGCCAGTGTTCTGCCTAGAACGCACACTGGATTGGTAAACCAGATTTAACTGACTTTATAATCTAACTGACTTTCCTGTATGTAAGCGACCGTCCATTAGCCCATCTCATTGTCTACAAATTGTTCGCACACACATTTGAAGCTTGCCGCATCAAAAGATTCAGAACTGTAGTCTAACGTGAATGGTGGCGCCTGATTTTTTTTTTTCTGGAAAAAGTGTTCGGATAATTGGATGTTCGGATAATTGGGGTTCGGATAAATGGAGTTCTACTGTATATATATATATATATATATATATATATATATATATATATATATATATATATATATATATATTATATATATATATATATATATATATATATATATATATATATCTTCTTCTTCTTCTTCTTCCGTCCTTAGCCAAAGACCGACCAAGCAGTCAGAGGCCATCACGCCTTGTGGCGTCTTAAGGGCAACAGCAGATTCATTTTCTCTGTTGTAGTTTCCCATCACGCCTAGCGGCGTCTTTAGGGCAACAACAAATAGATCCATCTGCCGTTGTTTCCGTAATCGGTGTGACAAGCCAACGGGTGATCAGCCCATTGGGCATATATATATAATGTTAGTTCACATGCTAGTAATGAAACATAGAATGTAAAATCACAGGTTACGGCAATCCTGGCTCACAGACTTTTTTGCTCAGAGGAATAAAAGGCACTGGCAGATGCCTTATTTCACGTGTAGTTGGGGTCGTTAATTTTAACTTTAATTCCCTCTCTGACTCCGTGTGTTTCCTTCAGTTTCCTCAGACAGCGGCTTTCCTTATTAAAATGTTAGAGATTTCCTGGGGTGTTTTTGTAAGTCCGTCAAGATTCTCCAATAAAAGATGTCCGGTCTGACTAAATGAAATTCTGAGTTCTAGGCTTCACTCTGGCAATGTCTGGTTATGTCGTCTTTGCAAGCGATCTTCACAGTGAATTTGACTGACTGAGGCAAAAGGTCCAATCATTTTCAAACATGCATGCCCGTGAGAAAATTCAAAATATTTCCGACATGGGAAAATGTTGAACGTAGTGTAAAGGTCACGTTTTCCATATATAGCAATCGTGACATTCAAATATTCTCGTCAATGATTACATATAACTTCTTACATCTACCCGGAAATGTTACAACATTTCAGATCAGGTGTGTCTATCATCCCACTAGGTCGATTCTTGACCTGCACTCCTTGTGCAAACACAAACTCCTGTTTGACCATCTGTGCTGTGTCTTATCACGACAATAATTAGTGAGTCATACGAGCCATATCAGCTCTAAGTAAACTCGCTTGGCCATTTACATGCGAAAACAGTCGCACACTTGTGGCACAATAGGATTTCTGTCGGTCAACCTTGCATCACCATCTACTCTATCCGCAGGGATAGACAGGTAAACACACAGACATGGCGACTATCGCTGAGAGGAGTGTAAGAATATTTAAAAATGAGAAAATATTTGCTACACAGCAAAAAGAAATGGTGCTACTTTTGAAAAGCACTCAATAAAAATAAGTACAAAAATGTAACTGATACTGCCGTAGTGAAAGAGAGATCAAATAGACGGGGTTGCCCCAATCCGTTCTGAGACATTATATATATACATATATTGATTAAAATATCTTCCCGAAGAACTAGTCACTAATCGCAAAGAGGTTGGGGGAGAGAATACTGTCTTGTCTCTCCTTGGAAATTAAAAAAGATACACACCACTAAATATACCATACAAACTTTCATAAATGGGTGCTTATGCTGAGTAAAAAGGTTGAATTGGTACGACAAGATCACTAATGAGGACCTGATGACGACAGCCAGACAAGCACAAGTTAAACAAGAGATGAGAAGAAGACGCTGGAGATTGATGGGGAAAGACCTGTTGATAGCATTACCAGACAGTCTTTATTGTGACGGTACTGTCTAACCTGCTCCGTAGTAGTGGTCCAACAATGACCAAACTTATGGTATGATCATGAGGGTCTTCCAAGGTATCAACCTTCGCTCAAGATTACTCTTGGCAGAGATAACAATAGATGAATGATGCTTCTATTTAACGGAGCATCGTAGGATTTTAAGGAAAAGCATAAGATCATCTAAGCTGTCACGAACTTATTATTTTCACGCCCCATCAGTGAGGTAATATATTGTGGTATAGGTTTGTTGTACAAGTTACAAGAAGTCGACGCTAGACACCAACATCAGACGGGTCGAGTACGCTTTACAACCCGTATAGTTACCTCAGCTTTAATCAATGAGACGTGCTACAGCCACCGGACTTGACTATCATAAAAAAGTACAGTCCAAAGCACCCGTGGAAACCAACAGCGGCTGAAGCAGACACCAACCTACCCCACACCGGAAGCTAAGTACTATAGCAACGCAACCAAAGAACATTTCCAAATTTTTCATCAATTCCACTTCAGTTTTCTTCTTCTTTCGTTCGCTTGAAATATGTCGTTAATAACCGCAATGTTGTTTTTTGTATAAACTTCCCTGTCTTTTGTAGTTTACACAGAGGTCCGTATCGTTTTGCTTCCAGTGTTTCTGTGGGCCAGTGGGTTTGCCTCAATATATCATATTCGGGGCAGTCTTGAAGTACGTGCTCCGCACTGGGATGCCTGTCAACATGTACACATAGCTGAATTGCCAATCTTAAATCGTGTATACATGTGGCTGCGGAGTCGGTTGTGTCCTGTTCTGAGGAGCAGAATGACAATTTGTTCTGATCTGTTCATAGCTTGGTAGTCGTCCTGTGTTGGCGTTGGTGGCTTTCTGATTGATTTGATCATCTATTTCTCCTGATGGTACGTAATTGGTACATCCGGTTGCTCGTCTGCAGCACATTCTTTAGCCAGTCGGTCTGCTCTCTCGTTTCCCTGTATTTCAAAGTGAGACGGTATCCACTGCATGGCTACCTTGCGCTGGTTGCACAGTTCAGACAGTAGGGCTTGTATACCTGGTAATTTTCTGGACTGAAGTGCTGATCTTGCATCTGTCAGGAATACCACAGGCTGTGGACCGAGATTGGTGTTCAACAGTTTCTCCGTTGCCACCTTGATTTCCTGGATTTCTGCATCATAGTTGTTACAGAATTTCCGCGTTGGTACACTGACCGTATCCCTAGTGTTGTTTGTATATTCTATGTACACTCCTGCGCCTCCATTCTTTACTGCATTTTGTGCTGACCCATTCGTGTATACTCGGACCCAGGGGTCCTGTGGGTATTCATCATCCAGGAAACTGAGAGTGACTGTCCTACGTTGCACGCTGTTCTGTTCATTTTTTCACTTTTGTCTGGATGTATACTGGTAGTGCGGGCTCCTCTCTCCAAAGGGTTTGTTCTGGCACAGACTTTAGGGGGCTGTCAACTTCAGGCAAGTCTAAGATTTGTCTACGACGTTGTTTGGCCTGGTGGGTAAAACTGCTTCTTTTCAATCGCCACACTGATCTGTCCTTCATTGGATGGCTCGGCATACAGATGAACTTTTCTGCCTGTGTTAGCACCTTCGTGTCTCTGCGTTCTCTCAGTGCTTGTATTCTCCCTATTTTCTCCATCTCCACTATAGGCGTTGATTTCATTGCCCCTGTGATGTCCCTAAGCGCCTGCCTTTGTACCTTATCTAGCTCTTGTAATGTGGTGTTTGATGCTGAACACCACGCAGCTGACCCATATTCCAGGTGTGGTCGTATGCCCTGCTGGTAAACTTTACTAAGTATTTTCCCACTGGCTCTCCATGTGGTTCCACTTAGTTTTCTCAGGATGGCTAACTTCCTCCTGGCCTTTGTTGCTGCCTTGTTGATGTGTTGCTTCCATGTCAGCCTATCATCGAATGTAACTCCGAGATAGGTGGGTTGCTTATCTTCTCTCAGGAACTCTCCACTTATCTTGATGACACCAGTTTTTTGTTTTGGGGAGAGGGTGAAGAGCGTAGTGCTGCATTTATCTGTATTGATTCTGACACACCATCTATTTGCCCACGAGGTTAAGGCATCTATAGCTCTTTGTAGCAGTTTGGTGGCCACTGTTGCATGCTCATCTGTGCACCATATTACCAGGTCATCAGCTTACATTGCCACTTTCATTTCATGTGGTAGTTCAGCAACCAGGTTGTTGATGAAGACTAAGAAAAGTGTGGGGGACAGAACCCCTCCCTGAGGGGCGCAATGACGCAGTAGAATTTTCTTACTCTTGAGGCCATCTAGTTGTACTCGGGCTCTTCTGTTATGCAAGTATGCTTCCACCCATTTGTACATCCTACCACTCACTCTGCAATTTCTCAGTTTTTTCAAAAGCCCTTCTTTCCAAACCTTATCAAATGCTTTCCTTAGATCTATCCATGCGGCTAGTACCAGTTTCTTATCTTGGAACGCATCCTCAATCTCTTGGGAAAGGTAAGTTGCCTGATCTTCGGTAGAATAACACTGCCTAAAGCCCGCCTGCTGTGGTACAAGAAGGTTTTCACTTTCAAGGTACCACTGCAGCCGGGGGTTGATGATTCGTTCCAATGTTTTGCAGAGACAGCTTGTAAGGCTGATTGGTCTGTAGCTGGAGGCCGTGGAATTGTCTTTCCCTGGTTTTGGGAGCGGTATCATGATTGCTTCCCTCCAGGTCTGTGGAACTCTGCCCAAGTTCCAACAGATATTAAAGATCTGCAGCAGCTTTGTTTTTGCTGCGGTTTCCAAGTTCTTAATCATTTCATTGGACACTCCATCAACTCCTGGCGACTTTCTCATTTTCAATTTTGATATTGCAAGCTCCAGTTCTCTTAATGTGATTGGCGCCTCCATATTTTCAGGTATGGTTCCATCTCGTCCTGCGTTTTGTCGTTTCTCATGAATCTACTGTTGCTTCTCTGGGTTAACTTCGATGTTGTTGCCTTTAGCAAATGTATCTGCAAAGTGATCACCTGCCTGTTTTCCAATGAGATGTATCCATCTTTGCAGAATGCAATCTTTGAGTTTCTCCCTGTACCCTCATCGTTAAGTTGTTTTACCAGTTTCCACAGTTTCCTTGTATCTCTTTCGAAGTTCAAGGACTCTGTTTTCTCCTTCCAGCTTCTCCGCCTGGCTTGCAACTTGGCCCTTTGAAATTTGTCCTTAGCATGTTGGTAGTTATTGTGATGTTCTTGGCATGGGCTGGTCTCTGCCTGCTTTCGAGATGTTTCCACGTCGTTGTGCAGCTGCTCTAGTTCACTATTCCAATATGGTTTGTAGTGCTTACGAGCCCCTCTAGGTATTGTTTCACGAGCAGCCTGTAGTATCTTCTTCTTCTTTGATCCATAACCGCCAACCGTCAAAGCAGCCAGCGGCCATCACGCCTGGTGGCGTCTTATAGGGCAGCAACAAATTGATTCCACTTTGCTCGGTCGGCGGCCATCCTTCGTACAGTACCTCAACTCTGGTTCATTCTTTGCATCTCAGCTTCCACAGTTCTCCGCCAAGTTGGTTTTGGTCGGCCTCTCTTTCCTTTTCCCTCGGGGGTCCATAGCATAGCTGTTCTTGTGATGGTATCAGGGTCCCTTCTGAGGACGTGGCCAACCCAACTCCAGCGTCTGCCAGCTATGTAGTATGCATCTGCTGAATTCATCGACTAGCTTATTGATGTCTTTGTCTACAGTCAGATCTCTAGCCAGTATACTAGTACGGTGCTGGTACATTGTCCAGTCTGCCTTCTTGTAGTTCCACCTAGAGAGAGTGCTGTTGTCCTTGACAAGTTCATTTTCCACAATTAGGAAGACTGGCTACCACGGATACCACGACAAGCATGGGAAACAAAGAGCCAAGGATCCAGACCCCGAGGACGACCCAGAGTCCGCTGGGAGGACAACATTAGACAATCTTTGAAGGACCGAGGACTAGAATGGAACCAGGCAACGAGGAAGACAGCCGATAGGATAGTCTGGCGCTCTCTCTTCCAAACCTCTACACCTCACGGTAGAAGGGGAACGACTAAGTAAGTAAGTAAGGAAGACTGGCCGGTGGTCGCTGCCTCCAAAGTGTTTCCCAGCAGCGCGTGTGATGTTCCACTCCAGGCCTGGTGAGTGGAATGTCAGGTCTGGTGTAGAGGTGGTGTGCCATGATCTCGAGTAGAAGGTTGGTGGGTCGACTGGCTGGTTAATCAGGATAAGCCCATTGTCATCCTGCCCGTTTTCAAGCTCATCACCTCTCCTGTCCATGTGATCATAGCCCCTGCTCTGTGAGTGGCTGTTGAAGTCTCCGCACACAATCAGTCTTTCTTTTCCTGGGATTGTGTCTAGTGCCAGTGGGTGGTCGCTCGGACAGTAGTAGTTGAGCAGGTGGAATTCTGTACTTTCTGTCCTGAGATGAAGCATCTGGTATTCCGCCCCCCTCCATATATGTATCAAGCTGACATGCACTGATGTTATTCTTCACGAGTGTCAGTATTCCACTTTTTCGCCTGTCTTCAGTTTAAATCATTTGATGATGATAAATACCATCGCATCTTTTTTTTTTTTACATTTGTAAACGGTTAGTGATTATTACACATGTTCATCTGTAACTGTAAAGCTATAGTTGCATTAATCACTATTGTGTGAAGTATATGTCTGCGCCCGTATGACTTATATTGGCCTAAATACATATATTTAGACATAGAGCTGTTAGATTAAGATTTGGCTAAATTTCCTTCAGCTGGGGACTCAGAAATACGAGGGAAAATATATTACCTCACTGATGGGGCGTGAAAATAATAAGTTCGTGACAGCTTAGATGATCTTATGCTTTTCCTTAAAATCCTACGATGCTCCGTTAAATAGAAGCATCATTCATCTATTGTTATCTCTGCCAAGAGTAATCTTGAGCGAAGGTTGATACCTTGGAAGACCCTCATGATCATACCATAAGTTTGGTCATTGTTGGACCACTACTACGGAGCAAGCTAGACAGTACCGTCACAATAAAGACTGTCTGGTAATGCTATCAACAGGTCTTTCCCCATCAATCTCCAGCGTCTTCTTCTCATCTTGTTTAACTTGTGCTTGTCTGGCTGTCGTCATCAGGTCCCCATTAGTGATCTTGTCGTACCAATTCAACCTTTTTCCTCAGCATAAGCACCCATTTATGAAAGTTTGCATGGTATATTTAGTGGAGTGTATCTTTTTTTACTTCCAAGGAGAGACAAGACAGTATTCTCTCCCCCAACCTCTTTGCGATTAGTGACTAGTTCTTCGGGGAGATATTTTAATCAAATTTCTCGCACATCCAGATTAATTACTCCACTCACGTGACTCACAGATTTCCTGATGGACACCTGCCAAACAGGTCATGTACAAACCCGGGTGAGTAATGTTTCACCGACAGCTGTCCGCTGACCCTAGGAAAAGGGACAGGGGTGTTTCAGCAGAGCTAAATGACTTCAAGCACGGCCTTCACTAACTTCAAACAGGTATCATGTCTGAATAGTTTATCGTTAACCCTGTCTGTGCCGTGCGGTGTTTAGGTTTTACCCAGGTACCAGAATGGATGCCAATGTTTTTTTCACATGTTGTTTTTATAACCAGTAGTAAACAAACAATTGTTGTATGAAAATATTGTAAAACATACATAAAGCAGTTATAAATGTGCCTGAAGACTATTTCCAAGTTTTGGGATGATACGAATCATATAATTTGTATTTATTCTATATATTTAACTTAGAGCGTCTGATTGGCTAAACGGTAAGATATATTTAACTTAGAGCGTCTGATTGGCTAAACGGTAAGATATATTTAACTTAGAGCGTCTGATTGGCTAAATGGTAAGATATATTTAACTTAGAGCGTCTGATTGGCTAAACGGTAAGATATATTTAACTTAGAGCGTCTGATTGGCTAAACGTTAAGATCGTTTTCCTCTCGCAGCGAAGTTACCAGGTTCGGAATCAACATCTGGTAGCGTCATGCTTCAGTCTACACAAGTGTAAATGGGTACCTGACTCTGCTCTTAACTAAAAGAAGGCAAAGCCAGCGAGGAAGGGAACTGGCTACCCCCGCCTCATCAACCTGGACCTAGTATAGTGAAGTCTCTAACACTTCGTGCCCTAACAGCAGTATCTGCTATAGGGCTACCGTTACCTCTTTACCTTTTATTTACATTACGTTCTTTTGTTTGTTGTTTATCCCCGACGAAGGCCTTGTGGGCGTAACGTAAAGAAATTGTCTGCGTTATTGTTATTGTTGATCAGAATCAACATCACTGTACTCCGTGCAAACCCATAGGTGCTTAGTCTCATTCAGTAAATGTCGAAGGGAATGAATGATACTTGGTCCTGTTGCGAGCAGGTGGTATACAGGATGGATGCATCCTCTTATACGTCAATCCGTGCAAGTCTTACCTCTGATGCCTAATTCCAACAGTCTTAGCCTTGTTGAAATAATCTATTGCAGTGGCATTCTCTAACAGGCGATCATCACTTGTTCTTAGTATCTCTCCCTTATCCACATCTAGTGTCCTCACTATGGATGCTCTCGAAGCTAATATGTCGTCTGTCTCATTGCCGCGTGACTCTGCGTGACCATGACAGTAAATCTACACCAGTTGCTGAAGATTTGAGGCTTCTGTGGATGTTTTCCATTCATGCCGTACCCATCCCTTCTGGAATTTCCAAAGCATGGAATGTGAATCTGACAAAAAAACATGTCCTGGTTAATGGAGTTTCAGACAGCCACCTCATGGCTGCAGTAGCGCCCTCAAACTCCATTTTCACGCTGGAGGTTGTTATATTAAGGCCATATCACCCTTTTTTTGGTATCCCCTGCAATTTATCACTCTTTCTACAGCCCTCCTCATCTTTTATTAGTGACAAATATGTTGTTTTTATAAAGTGTCAAGTGCAGGCACGATCAAATCTGACTTTAACCAAGAAAGGAGGCTTTTAGGAGAATAATGTACAGTATTGTGGCGTATCACATGACTCATGGGATAGAGTCAGCCCTTTAGTCCCCGGCAATTTGAGGTTATATATATATATATATATATATATATATATATATATATATATATATATATATATATATATATATATATATATATATATATATATATATATATATATATATATATATATCTATATATATATATATATATATATATATATATATATATATATATATATCTATATATATATATATATATATATATATATATATATATATATATATATATAAAACAGAAAGTATCCTATATATAAAATCCCAGCTTTTTCTGTCAGTGTGTAACGCTGAGGGATGCAACTTGGGTTGAAGGTTAGACATTAATTGTATTGTTTCCCTTATACGTACTCTCCCGACAATAGTAACACTTACCAAAGAAGAATGCGCAAATGATGGTGTGCACAAAAATATATTTATAGAATGTGTGATCCCGTATACACACATTGGGATCCTCGCTGCTGTTACGTAGTTCGTGTACTGTGGTGATGCACAGTGCTATTTTTAAAATACTTTTGAATAATTAAAATTGCCGTTAGGTATTGGTGCTTTTGAATTTAATTCCCATCTTTTGACGGGCTTTTACACTAGTTTTAAAATATGTTAGTTTGATGAAGACTATTTTGAATGTTATAAGCTACAATATGCAACAAATAAGTTTATTTTGTGTGGTAAGATACAGACTTCTTAATATATCCAAACGGCTGCTGTACAAGGCGACTTCTAGAAGAATAGTGCATCATAACGTGATGCATCAAACGGCTCCTGGCATATAAAGAGTTAAGTGTTCGTTGCCTTCATAATATGGGCATCAGTGTCTACGTTTGTGCTTGCTGTAAGTTTTATGGCAATTTGCTTCTTACCGCGTTAGCGTTCTGACTGAGACTCCCTTTCAACAATAAAAAGTCATGAAGAAACATGACGACACCACTGCAGCTAGCTAAAATGGTGTAGAGGTATGTGATTGTAACCAAATTAAAACAAAATAATTAAACTATCTGAGTCTAACAATATGATGAACGACTGACGTCACGAAAACTGTTTAATGACTGTCTAACCTCTGACCTCCTTAGACGGAAGTCCAGTGCTTATGATTAAAGAATTCCAAACAACAACTTATATGACCAACAACCATGTGAAGTATAACATATATGATCAACAACCATGTGAAGTATAACATATATGATCAACAACCATGTGAAGTATAACATATATGACCAACAACCATGTGAAGTATAACATATATGATCAACAACCATGTGAAGTATAACATATATGTTATACTTCACATGGTTGTTGATCATATATGACCAACAACCATGTGAAGTATAACATATATGATCAACAACCATGTGAAGTATAACATATATGATCAACAACCATGTGAAGTATAACATATATGACCAACAACCATGTGAAGTATAACATATATGATCAACAACCATGTGAAGTATAACATATATGATCAACAACCATGTGAAGTATAACATATATGATCAACAACCATGTGAAGTATAACATATATGATCAACAACCATGTGAAGTATAACATATATGATCAACAACAACCATGTGAAGTATAACATATATGACCAACAACCATGTGAAGTATAACATATATGATCAACAACCATGTGAAGTATAACATATATGACCAACAACCATGTGAAGTATAACATATATGATCAACAACCATGTGAAGTATAACATATATGATCAACAACCATGTGAAGTATAACATATATGATCAACAACCATGTGAAGTATAACATATATGACCAACAACCATGTGAAGTATAACATATATGATCAACAACCATGTGAAGTATAACATATATGACCAACAACCATGTGAAGTATAACATATATGATCAACAACCATGTGAAGTATAACATATATGATCAACAACCATGTGAAGTATAACATATATGATCAACAACCATGTGAAGTATAACATATATGACCAACAACCATGTGAAGTATAACATATATGATCAACAACCATGTGAAGTATAACATATATGACCAACAACAACAACAACCATGTGAAGTATAACATATATGATCAACAACCATGTGAAGTATAACATATATGATCAACAACCATGTGAAGTATAACATATATGATCAACAACCATGTGAAGTATAACATATATGACCAACAACCATGTGAAGTATAACATATATGATCAACAACCATGTGAAGTATAACATATATGACCAACAACCATGTGAAGTATAACATATATGATCAACAACCATGTGAAGTATAACATATATGATCAACAACCATGTGAAGTATAACATATATGATCAACAACCATGTGAAGTATAACATATATGATCAACAACCATGTGAAGTATAACATATATGATCAACAACCATGTGAAGTATAACATATATGATCAACAATTGTATAAGTATAACCAATTGTGCCAATAACTAAATGAGTGACACAAGTATTATCAACAAATATATAGATTTTAGGGAAATATGATCAGAACAGTTCGATCCCCAGTTGAGGTGGGATTTCTTTAGACTGCAAACGGCTCCAGGGTGGACCCAGTCTCATGAATTAGGTACTAGAGCAGCTCTGGGAAGGTTAAGGCGGCCGGCGTGATGATGACCACATCACCGCTGGTGTGCCGATGGTCAAGAAGATATGGGCCTAACACCATATTCCCATTATGCCTCATTAGGCGTGTAACGGGATCCTTTTTTATGACGACAACTGTATGAAGCATAATCAGTATGACAGCAACTATATCAAGTATAACATACTCGTATATGAGCAATAACCAGGTCCATATTCACGATCATTAACATCATCATTATCGTCGTCATCATCATCATTATGATCTAAATCATCATCAACATTACCATCGTCACCGTCATCATCATTGTCGTGATCATCATAATTGTCATCATCAACATTATCATACCATCCGTTTCCTTTTCGCTCTTAACGGTGCATGGAGGGAACAGGCTGCATGAACTCCGTTCCTAGCACCACTCCTGCACCACGCAGTCACATACTCTTGTAGCATTGATTTCTGTGGCAATTAGTTTTACGTGATGGGACTGTCATACACAACCTCATGTTAGTCATATACACAACCCCATATTAGTCATATACACAACCTCATATTAGTCATATACACAACCTCATATTAGTCATATACACCACTTCATTTTAGTCATATATACAACCTATTTTAGTCATATTTACAACCTCATTTTAGTCATATATAACCTCATTTTATATACACAAGTCATATACACAACCTCATTTTAGTCATCTTATGAAGCAGTAGTACTATTCATTCTTTGTCTCATCAAAAAGACCCCCCCCCCCCCCCCGGGGAACTACACGAGGTAACCAGGCCTGTATTAAATTTAAAAATTTCACCATCAGCTAGACCCTCTATGTCAAACAGAAACATTACGAACAATTGTCTTTTTTTTTTTTTTTTTTTAGTGTCACCTTTTTTTTTTTTTTTTTTTTTTTTTTTTTTTTTTTTTATTTAACTTTTATTTGTCGTTCTTGCACTTTACAGAAAACAGGTACATTGCATGAAATATCAGAAAATTACGTTATATATTTCATATAAAGCTTCATTCGCACTCTCACAAATAAATTTACACAAAAAAATTTAAAAAATAATAAATAATAATAAGATAAAATAATTAAAAAAAATTTGAAAATAAAAAATAATAAGAAATTAATAAAAAACGATTTATAGCTAATTCAAGTTCCTCAACAGTTCATAGTATTTTACATATGTATAAAATAGCTTACACTTGCTCACATTCCACTTTTTTCACTTAAACTTTACAAACATTAAACATATTAAAAAAAACCTTATAGTCAATGTTTACATACATCGGAAAATATCTCAATAAGTGACCTCCCCCCTTGCTAAGAAAAGGATCCCAAAAGAAATGTACAACACAAAGGTCAAAGATTAAACTCTAGGTTACAGAAGAGACAGAAAGAAAAGAACAAAATTTCCTCTTAAGCTATCCGTTGAAATCCAATGACAATGAATTCCATATAAACAATGTTTACAGACATAGGAATATAACCCAAAAAGTGCCTTCCCCATTGCTGAGAAAAAGGTTCCCAAAAGAAGTTAAACAACACAAAGGTCAAAGATTAAACATTAGGTTATAGAAGAGACAGAAAGAAAAGAACATAGTTCCTTCTTAAACTATCCAATAAAATAACAATATTTACAAAAAAAAAATAAAGGATGGTACAGTTTCCGTGACTAGAAAATATTCACTATCACTCTGTTGTCACTTTTTTTTTTTTAAAAGAAAAAGACTTCCACGTGTTCACACTTCCCTTACGTACTTAATCAAAGTGAAGTGTAGAAAATGATAAATTTAAAAAATAAACATAGTAATACATCCATACATAAAAAAGAAAAGGAAATAGTTATTTTTTTGTGTTCTCCCTTGTTGGTTCTATGTTCCTAAAATATGCTCCATTTTTTTTGAAAATATGTAGAAAAACAAATTTTGACTGAAATATTTCCCTTCATAAACTGCTTTGTTTCTGCATTTCCAAACGGTGTCCCTGTATTCTGCTAAAATGCGTAATATTTTTTCCCGCAAGGGCGGGTCAATTTTTGGAGTTAAATTTAGCATAATTGCTTTATATATGTCAAATTTTCCATTTGTGTATCTACTAAAAGCTTTTCCCAGCTCTTCTACTGTTGATTTGATCGTATTACAACGGAAGAAGATATGGTCTTCTGTTTCCTTTGCTGTTGTACCAAAGCAGAGTCTACATTTTTGCAAGGTCATATTCCTGTGTTCTTTTTTCTGTGTGAGTGGTGTTAAGTTGAATAATAATCTATAGGTTATTTCCCTTGCCGATGGTGGTATGTTTTTTATGTGTAGATTTGCGAAGATTTCCGTATAATCTGTTATCCCATATTTGTATCCTATTTTTATTCGTTGGTCTAAAGGTGGTTCTTGTGCCTGTATCAAGTATTGGTATATATTTTTGGTTGACTGGTGTAGGAGTTTTTCATTCCCTTTTATGCATCTGATGTAGTGTTTGTAGAAGGGCGGTAATGTTCCGGAATGGTGTGGTATGGTGTTGTTAAAGTTGCATATTTTTGTTATATGAAGGCCTATGTAATAGTGTGTTAAAGGGTATCCTTGTGGGTCTTTTATTGCGTCGCTTATGAATTTGATTCCTAGAGTGTTTATTTTTGTATTAATGTCTTGCAGTGATATTCCACCCCGTTGTTTCTCTTGTATTAAGGTTTTGTGTTTGATACTGTGAAGTGTATGTCTGAAAATAAAAATTCTAATTAAATGATTTATTTCGGTTATGTATTTTTTAGGGGGACGAAAAATATTTGAAATGTATAGCACACTTGGAAGTATGTACGTATTACAAATAACGCTTCTACCGAAGATCGTCGCGTTCTTAAATTGGTATCTTTTTAGTTTTTCCTTGATTTTTGAAATTATTTTTTTCCACATATCGTTATCAGATCTTCCTGGTGTCGAGGAGAAAATTATTCCATATATTTTCATTTTGCTTGTTTGTGTTAATTGAAAGGGAAAGTCCGTTTTATTTTTCCATTTTCCTATTCCCATTATAGATGACTTTTGTATGTTTATTTTTGAACCACTCGCCTGGCCAAAAGTTTTAAATGTGTCGAAAATAGTTTGTATTGATGAAAAATTTGATGGAAAAAAGACTGTGTCGTCTGCGTAGGCTATTAGCTTTTTTTTCCCCTAATCCTGGTACGTGTATTCCTTTAATATGAGTATTTAGTTTTATTTTCCTTAGTACTGGCTCTAAGACTAGTGTGTATAATAAAGGAGAGAGAGGGCAACCCTGTCTTACTGCTCTTTTTAAGTTTATTGGTTCAGACAAAGTGTGATTTATTAAAAGTTTACTTTCCGGCTTTCTATATATAATTTTTATCCATGTCCTAAAGTATTGGCCGAAATTATTTTCTTGTAGAACTTTATGTAGAAATCCGTGATCAACTCTATCAAAGGCTTTTTCTTGATCAACGGATAATACTGCTGCTGGTGTGTTTTTTTCATGTGTATACTGGATGACATCCCTAATGAAATGTGTATGTTTATTTATGGTTCTGTTTTTTACACTGTATTGTTGATCCGGGTTAATCAAAGTAGGCATGAAAGGTTTTAATTTGTTTGTAAGGGCTTTAGTTAATATTTTATAGTCGGTGTTTAGAGAGATAGGTCTATAATTATGCATGTATTTTTTATCCGTATTTCTTTTATGAATGAGAGTTACAATAGCTTCATTTAAACTAGGGGGTAGTTCTTCTTTTTCAAAGGCTTCATTTAGCGTTTTCAACAAAAGTGGGGCTAGTATATGGAAAAATTTGGAATAAAACTCGGTTGTAAGGCCGTCTGGACCTGGAGATTTATTTTTTTGTAGCGTACTTAAGGAGAGGTGCAAATCTTCTATAGTTAAAGATTTGTCCAGTGTGTTTTTCTCCTGTTCAGTTAAATTGGCAGACTGAGTTAAGAAACAAGCTTCGTCTGAGGCGTGCGTTTGTTCTTTTTTATACAGGTGTTCGTAGTAAGCGTGAAACGCTTGACCTATTTCGGAAGTGTTTGTGAGTTCCCTACCCGTTTCGTCCGTGATGCGAAGAATTTGTCTGCTCTTTTGAATATTTTGTTCAGTGGCCAAAAACTGTCGGCACGGGGTTTCTTGAATTGACGTGTATAATTTTGTTCTCAGTAGAGCCCCTTTAAAAATGTACTGGTCGTGTTTTTCTAATTCCTCCTGCAATGTGTAAATATGCGGGGCGTGTTTGTCCACTTGTTGTGTTAAATTTAGAGCTGTTTCCAAGATTTTGTCGTTGTCTTCTGCTTTGTTTGTGTATCTGCGTAGCAAGCATCTGCGTTACTTCCTTTATTGTTCTTTTTAAGAGTTCCCAATGTTGTATTAAATTTGATGTAGGTGTATTGTTGCAGTAGTCTTTTATTAGTTTTGTTACTGTTATCGTATAAAATTCATTTTGCAGTAGAGCATTATTAAATTTCCAAAGGGGGGATCTTTTGGTCTCGTTCTCAGTTGGCATTCCGTTTATTTCCAGTAAAACTGCTTTGTGATCCGTGAATGTTGTGGTGTCATTTATATGTTTGACTTTTTTAATTTTGTGGTTGTTGTGTACATAAAATCTGTCTAGTCTTGCAGAACTACCCGAAATGTGTGATTTGTCTGTAAAAGTTGTTTCCTTTCCCTCCGGATGTTTTTTCCTGTATCCGTCTACCAAATTGTGTTCGTCTAGGATGTTATGTAATATCTCCATTTGTGCGCGTTCCTGTCTTCCTCGGTTGTTTGTTCTTTGCGCATCTAGTTTATGTAGAACACAGTTGAAATCCCCCCCTAATAAAATTTGTTTTCCCTTGTATTGTGTCAAAATGTTCGATAGTTTTTTATAGAAGGTTAATTGCTGTGTCTTTACTGCTGGGGCATATACATTAACTAAAGTGTGATTGTCCGAGTGGTCGTCTTGGTTTCTGACTTGTACTATTACGTATCTGCCCTCTTTGTCTTTGTTTTGATGTGTTATTTCCCACTTGTCTGAAATTTGTAGAATAGCTACTCCTGTGTGAGATGATCCTAAACCGAAATATCCGTGTCGTAAACCTAGCTGTTGTATAATGTATTTTCCTTTTGTCTCGTTTGTAATTTTTGTTTCTTGAAGAAAGACGAAATCAGGTTTATATGTGCGTGTTAAAGCTATAATTTGGTTTAATTTAGTTCTCAAACCTTTTATGTTTAGAGTTATAATACTTATGCTATTTTTCATCTTGCAAGGGGGTGGTAAAGAGCTTGCATTTAAGGGGAGTGTGTTTTGTTGCATCAGTTGTTGTGCAGGCATAATCCATGACATAAAAGAGAAATACATGCATGATTACGCAATCCACGTGTGGTACTATAACCATGCCTACAACTTTTAACTATCCTGTAGAAAAGTGGCAGTTGGAATGTGAGGGAGAGGAGAATACCGAGCAGTAGTAGTAATGAAGGATGAAAAGGGGCGATAGATGTGTTGCCAAAGAAGAAAGAAAAAGTGTGTACAGGTCCTGAAAGGGAGAGGTTCAGAAAGTAGGGACCCGACCGGTATGCTGAGAGAAGAGATGCAGATATATAGCTTGAAGTAGGGAAAAGAAAACCATTGGGCAAAAGAGATCGAAAGGTTGAGACCATAAAACTGGCAGATGGGGGAAGGGGTTGGTTGGTGAGATGAAAAAAGGAATTATAATTATATCCATACCTATATGTGTCGTTATAAAACATATGAACATATACAATTATATATGTGTACATTCTACATTCCCTGTTCATATACATTGCTATAATAACGGATATGTAACTTAATATATTTATAAAAGTCTTGCACACTTCCATCGGTAGAGGTTTTGTGTTTATTCTCTTTCCGAGAGGGGGACTCTATGTTGAGACGTTTCTATTTCCTGTGTACCTAAGAATTGGTCCATAAAGTTCATTTCAAGATTATCGTCTTCATGTGTAGCCGCTGCCCATAAGAGAGAGGTGCTTCCATCATCCTCTAGATCGGAGTGTTTGTCATCTAGATTTTCCCTTGTTTCCTGTTGTGTTGCTGCTATCTCCCCGGTGTGTAGTCTTGGTAGTTTCTCTGTTTCTTTAGGTGTTTCCTTGGTCTTGTTGTTTCGGAGCTTTTCTCTTCTCTTTCTTTTCCGCTTCCCTTCTACTGTATTGAAGCCTTCTGTGTCTGAAGACATCGTATCCGAGTCTGACAAATTTCTGATATTGTTATTCCGAGGCCCCGAGGTGGGGGACGATGGAAAGGGTATAAGTTCTGCTTCTGGTTGTGGTGAAGGTGTTTTCTTAGTGTTCTGTACATGCAGTTGACTATTCTCCGAATAAGTCGGTCTCTTCTTGGGACATCGATTTGTCCAATGTGAATCTAGATCGCAGATTGTGCAGGGGGTACGTCTTCCCGGGAGAGCTATGAAAATTTTCAATGTTTTATTTTCTTGTCCTTGCAATTTAACATTTACGTAGTGTGGAACCGTCTGTTTAGGCTGATATAAAAAAGTCCATTTGTCCCTTGCATTTTGTAATTGATATACTTCGGTGTTTACATCACCTGTGATGAAGTCAGCAATTTTCTTTACAGTTTCTTTTTTGATTGTGGCTGGCAACCAATGAAGTAGACCTTTCGATCTTTCTCTGTCCACATGTTCAACTATGGCTGTGAATTTGGGGTTGGCCCATTCAAATTTTTTACCATGTAGATTTTTGTAGTGGCTGATATGTGCCGAGTTTGTAAGGGTTACATACCATTTATTTGGGTTGGCGAACCTATATACAGATGATATCCCGTTTACCCCGACTCCGGCGGGACCTGCAAGTATGCTTGTAATTAAAGAGTATGATACTCTTGAGGCTTGTGGCCCTGATGTTGTGATCACAAGAGTTCCAGCTTTATGCAGCTGGCCACCCTCTAGTGCTTCATTTATATCAAAAGATATTTCTGGAATTTCCATTTTTAAACACCACACACACTATTTCCCGCACAAGGGGAAAAAAACCACTACTAGAACACAAACTCACAAAACCACAGTAATCCGTGCGAATAAAGAAAATCCGTGAGAAAAATCCATGTTGTCACCGTTCACTTTGCTAGGGGCATTATAAAATGCTCAAGCAGGAATTATAAGCGGTGATTTGGTTTTGGTTAAGAGGGAAGGTATGAAAAAATGGTTTAAGAAATAAGAATGGATTTGAATAAAGACTATTTGTCTTGCTAAAAGGGAAATAAGATGAGTGAAATCATGCTTTGATCAAAGGGAGAAGACTCTAGTGATTAAAGTCAGGGGAGGAAAGTGCTTAATTACACTTAAGTAGATTTGGTGAGTTGGTAATTATGGTTTAGAAAATGTACATATAAGAATTGTATAGCAAGCTTTAGAGAAGACAATACAAGCTTAAGTCAAATATGCAAAGGGAGACAACGGGTAATTACCTCCCTTATATGATTAAGTGAGTTGAGAGGAAAAAATATGCACGTGAAAAGTTTACCAGGACAACGGAGGACACTTCACTGAGTTGTTTACACAGCGGATAAGCGTGAACATATTTCAGCTGAGCGAAGAATAGGAGGAACCAATGAATTTACAGTAAACAAGGACAGATGAGCTGATAATGATTTTATAGAGGAGAACCCATTTGGACGCGCTGTCGAGCGGACGCATTTTTGGAGGAGCAGTCCTAGTTAAGGACGTAGAGTGGCAGGAATGTCTATTCTGCCAGGCTCAAGTTTAATTTCTGTGGGAAACAGAATGAATACTTCTGAAGAATCCTATAGACCTAGATAGAGTAGTAGAATCTGTTCACAGGAGAAAGACAGAACTGTGTTTAAATCATAGGTCTAGAGATAAGAGGTGATAGTAAGAAATATGAGTGTTGTGAGGATTCTGTGCAACCAGAGTAAGTAGGTCCTTTGACTCATAACTTTTGATAGACATTAAATAGAATTATTTCAGAAGTTGAAATGAGGTATTGCAAGGCTAGTGACGCCTACAACTAAGTGAGCGCAGAATATTGATGAGAAACGAAGCTGAAGTTACAAAATTGACTATGAGGTGCATAAATTGAGACTAAGTAGGCAGCTGAGAAGATTTTGCAGAAGAACAGGGACTTAATAGCCGTGCTGGGCTATTGTACAATGAACTTTGCAACATCGACTGCTACAAGTAAGATGAGTAAGCAATTGAAGGCTGATTGTATTTAAAGGATGAAACATGCGCTCTCTAGCAGGTGTAAGTATGAGGATGCCGCAACAGGTGTACCCAATGTATTGATTTGCATAGATGAATTTTTAGATGATGGTATTTGATTAAATTGAGTCAAAATTGACAAGATTGGTAGATGAAGGAAAACAACTCAGGAAAGAGTTGATGGAAGGCTTGGGAGAAGCCAGAAATAAATAGAAAGGCCTTAAGGGAAGAAGATAGGTATAAACCATAACTGAATAGGTTCTCAGGCAGAGAGCTATAAATAGATATGTAGATATGTGAATGTGCCCAGAAGGGAATGGGACATACAAGAGGCAGTTAGGAAATGTTTGTACCTGGAATTTGTACCACATGCCTCCTGTTATGATGGAATTTATTTGATGTAAATAAATCACTTGTTTTGATGGAACACTTCTCAAGTTGGGTTAACTCTCTAAAGGGTTGTTGAGTGCATGAGTAAACAAGACAACAGACATAAGGGGATAACTGCTATACGAAATCTGTCACTTAAGTAACATCATAAGAAGGGATGGAACGAGTTTAGGTTGGAAATTTCGAGAGAATATCATCCAGGAATTAATAACTCTGGCGGTGAGGGCCAGTACTAAGATATACTCTTACTTGGAAGATAAGTCAATGGATCAAATTGACAAATAGAAGGTAGACAACTAGGCCTGCCCCAGTCACCTAGTTTACTATAATAAGAAGAGATAACACTGTCACATATTAGATGAACTGGCACTGTGACACAATTGTACGAGTATAACAGTTAACATCAACAATTATGACTGTGAAAAGTATCATCAACAATTATGATTGTAAAAAATAACATCAACAATTATGATTGTGAAAAGTATCATCAACAATTATGATTGTGAAAAGTATCATCAACAATTATGATTGTGAAAAGTATCATCAACAATTATGATTGTAAAAAATAACATCAACAATTATGATTGTGAAAAGTATCATCAACAATTATGATCGTGAAAAGTATCATCAACAATTATGATTGTAAAAAATAACATCAACAATTATGATTGTGAAAAATGTCATCAATAATTATGATTGTGAAAAGTATCATCAACAATTATGATTGTGAAAAGTATCATCAACAATTGTGATTGTAAAAAAATAACATCAACAATTATGATTGTAAAAAATAACATTAACAATTATGATTGCGAAAAGTATCATCAACAATTATGATTGTGAAAAGTATCAACAACAATTATGATTGTAATGAATACCATCAACAATTATGATTGTGAAAAATAACATCAACAATTATGATTGTAAACAATAACATCAACAATTATGATTGTTAAAAAACATCATCAACAATTATGATTTCTTCACAATAGTTTGGTTTAAAAATGTAGCTCAAAAGAACGTGGTTGTTTTAAATTTTATGTGCGAGCATAAATGGGAAATTTATAGATCGGATTTTAAAAAATGATGAGTCAACGACTCAGTCAATGCATAAGTGATTTTTAAAAAGCCCAACTGTCGCTCTATAATTTTTAAACGTTAGTATAGAATTCACAATATCCACGTTTATACTTACCGCGAGCGCGTGTGTGTGTGAGTTTGTGCTGTACACACCAGCTCGGCGTGAGTATAGGGACGATACATAGTACTCTCACTGTGTACAGAGATCAGCTTTTATTAACGCCTTTGTTAATCAATGCAAAAGTTGAACAATCTATACTAATGAGAATTGTTGAAAGTTACTGGTTAGCTGATCACCAATGGTGCTGTAAACACACGTATATGCTGATGTGGCGAAAGAAAACGTATGGATAATTCACCGCTTGCTGAAAACGTATTAGGTATGTATGAATTTTTGAATTATCAGTATAGTATCGGAGTCGAGACTTTTGTAGCTGATGGGGTCTCTCTGGATACAAAGAAAAATTAAGACTACTACTTCTTTCAGGCGTATCATAAGGAGATAATTATTATGAGGTTGTGCTTGGGGCGGCAACCTCATCATGTAAAACATATTGCCACAGAAACAATACACAAAAGCACATGCATACCTTGGTGTAGGCTTCCTGGAAGAGAACTAACTGTATCGGTGACTTCATGTTCCATAGGGAGTAAAGAGGAAGATAAGTAGTAATATTACTGATGGTACTCCTAATACTACAATGTACGTTGCTTATACTACTTACGCTGCTATTACTACTACAACTATTTATGCTACTTACTTACTTAGTCGTTCCCCTTCTACCGATTGTCGTGTGGTGTGTACTGGGGCAACTACGACAGTAGTTTTTGCCAGGAATAGGCTATTGAGATATTAGGTATAAGGTCTCTAGAAATTGGCTCGTTAAGAAAGAATAAAGACCTATTCGAGATAGGGACAAAAAGACGGGAATGCGAATGCTTTCTACTGGACAGTGTTTTCTAATTAATTATGGAAAGAGTTCTGTTTCCTCACGACCTTAGCTTCTGCCCTTAGATCCCGTAACAGAAAAAGCCCCCAACCTCATCTGAGTAGAGAAATGTTCCTATATGTGAATATGTAACACCGACAGCACGAGTGATACATTAACAAACTAGACAATGATCAAACGATTGTTGGGTTTATTAATTAAATATCCACACATATAGGGTTAGTAATGGTTAGAACGTGTTGGTGGTAAGAGACGATTCACACAAAACACACAGATGACATAGTAAAATTGCAGTTAATTAAGTAGTAGTTAATTAAGAATGAACTGGTGTAAAGCGAAATGATGATGATGTGATATGATACGTGTTACCAAAATGGTGAGTAATCTACACAGCTCGTGTGTCTCTAAATGCTTCTCATGGATATGATGATTCACATGTATGCATAAAATGTCCCAAGTTGTCATACGTTATGTCGAGTGGGGTATCTCTAAGTCGAGGACGTTCTGATGAAAACTGTTGTCGTACTGAGAACGTTGACGGTATATTAATATATATATATATATTCCTTCACTGTTTGAGTATATCTCTGTAGTGTTGATCAACAGTTAATAGCTGTCATATGAAAAAAAAAGTCTGTTGTCTAATCTCCCGAGGGTACTGACCAGACTGGATATCTTCACGAAATGTTAGTGATATGTAGACTCATTATCTTGCGTATGTAGTCGTGATTCATAAAATATACTTTAGAGTCTGCTTCATAGAATGCGCGTAAGAATGTGTTGCACATGGTATAAATATGAGATTCCACTTTTGAGCTCTTTAGCTTGTCTTCAGATAATAAGCTTTCGATTGATTTGAACTTGTGATAACTATGTGCTGAACTTGTGAGCCAGCAGTATATGGTGACGAAAAATGCTGCGTCCACCTTCTGGATTATGTGTGAAAAAATATTCCTTTTTAATTGAGGAATGAAATTGGGTATAAAATGGACAAATGGAAAATTCCTGGGGGACCTGGATTTCGCAGATGATGTAGCATTCTTAAGTTCAACACCAAGACAATCCCAAGAAGCAATAAATAATTTGTGTCATCTCTCGGTTAAAATAGGTCTCCAAATAAATGCCTCTAAAACTAAAGCTATGAACTTTTCTAACGAGACCTTTGATATCATCTTGAACGGGGAAAAACTACAGAAAGTTGAAAGTTTCAATTATTTAGGCAGTAAAATGACTCAGGATGGTGACACAACAAGAGAAATCCATACTAGAATTGCTTTGGCAGCTAGCGCCTTCAATAGATTATCTAACATTTGGAAATTACGATCATTGAATATACATACCAAGCTTCGTCTGTTTAATTCAAATGTTATCTCAGTGTTAACATACGGCTGTGAGAGTTGGAAAATAACAAAATCATTGGAGAACAAGCTGAATACATTCGAGAACAAATGTCTTAGAAAACTCATGAACATCAGTTGGAAAGAATTCAAGACTAATCGACAAATAAGAGAAGACTCTAGGCAGAAATATGTCTCCGACTATATAAGGAAAAGACGATGGTCATATATCGGTCATGTCCTACGAATGAAAAACAACAGAATACCACTACAGGCGCTCACTTGGGTTCCTGAGGGTAAGAGGAAAAAAGGAAGACCAAAAGAAACACTCAGAAGAACAATAATAAGAGAAGGAAGAACGTTGGGCCTAAATAATGTGCAAGAGCTAAGAGGAGTGGCGTCACAACGAACAACCTGGAGAGCACTGGTTTCTGCCTTATGCGCCGTGTTTGGTGCTTAAAGAATTTATTATTATTATTATTAATGAAAGATGTCCTATGGCGAATACTGCTAGCCAAATGTCCGTTTTTTGATAACTTATTTCTGGTTAGACGTCAGACACGTTGCGTGTAGACTCAGACTTCTGATGAACTGAAGACACACAAAAGTCTTCGTAAGTTTTCACACTTAACATCACTGGTTGACTTTCATTTATACTACTGCTAATTATTGATCTCTCTCTGAGTTCAGTTCTAATGATGTTAAATACGAGGGGCGTTCAGAAAGTAATGCACCACATCGTTTTTCTCAGGAGCTGTTTATTCAAAAAGCATGAAATTTATACACAATGTACATGGATATGTCATGTAAACATCGGTATTATTCAACATAATCCCCATCAACTAGTTCGGCTTTATGCCAGCGCGAAACAAGTGCATGTATTCCTAGCCCGTACCAGATTTTGTCTTGATCATGTAGCCATTTCTTCGCTGCATGAATCACTCCTTCATCATCTTCAAACCTTGTCCCACGGAGTGCATCTTTAAGTGGACCAAATAGATGAAAATCAGAGGGTGCCAAATCGGGACTATAGGGTCGATGGGGTAGTACAGTCCAACCCAATTTGGTGATTGCTTCCTGTGTTGCCAGACTTGTGTGAGGCCGCGCATTGTCGTGAAGGAGAAGCAGGTCTGCTGGATTCTTGTGCGGCCGAACTCTGCGAAAACGTTGATTGAGTTTTTTCAATGTCTTAATGTAACCTTGCGAATTGATTGTCTCTCCTCTTGGCATAACGTCCACAAGAATCACACCTTCAATGTCCCAAAAGACAGTGATCATGACCTTTCCAGCTGAAGGAATTGTCTTGAATTTCTTTCTTCGTGGTGATTGCGGATGATGCCACTCCATTGACTGTCTTTTTGTCGCAGGTTCAAAATGATGTGCCCAGGTTTCGTCACCTGTAACGATCTTAGCCAAAAAGTTCTCTCCATCAGCATTGAAACGCTCCAACAATTCAGAAGAAATTGCTTTCCTTTGCAATCGGTGGTCATTTGTGAGGCTTCGATGAATCCATCTTGCGCAAACCTTAGAAAATCCGAGTTTTTATAACGGCATTTGCACTACCAATGCTGACTGACAGCTGTAAGGCCAATTGTTGAGTATTGATTCTCCTATCAGTAAGAATAATGCCCTCAGCGCATTTCAACATTTCTGCGTTGGTGGCTGTGGCAGGACGTCCACAGCGCGGCCGATCAAGCAGCTCCGTATCTCCACTTCCTGATTCTTTGATTCTCGGAACCCAGCGCCTGACTGTACTCCTGTCGACTGGAAAACTTCCATACACATCACATAGACGCTTGTGAATGTTCACAACAGTTTCCTTCTCTGCAACGAGAAATTCTATCACAATTCGCTGCTTATAACGCAATTTGCTAACACGCTCCATTTCAACGGTTTACGGCAGCCGTATTATTTGGCCGGTTTCAGTGCAATTTAGTGCACACAATTGGCACATACCATATTTGAAGTATGCAAAATTTCATGCTTCTATCTTAATTATTAGCTGAGAAAAACGATGTGGTGCATTACTTTCTAAACGCCCCTCGTATCTTGTGCATGAGAGTGTGTGCGCATGGTAGACTGTGATGATGATGAAGGTGAAGTATGAACTACCTCGTATTAATTACCTCCTATCATCCTATCATCTTCTAGGAAAATCTTCTAATGTTATTAATGAGTTATGAAAAGAATTGTTTGAAACTCTATCTTTTGCACATTTAGCTGTGACGTTAAAAAAAGACAAAGAATAAAAAAATGTATAAATAATCTGCATAAGATCTACTAACCTTCTTTTCCCTTCCCAAAATCCTTTAAGAACACAATTCACCACAGAAATGAATTATTATTTACTCTGAATAAACACGTGTATTTAGGCTAGGCGTTGTAGGGATTTAATCTCTACCTCACAATGTAAAAACTGGATTCTCTCTAGCGAGCTACACGTGTATTATATCTCTAGAAGTCCAATGTTGGTTCCTTGGACCGGTGACGTACAACTCCGCCCATTCAACCAATACCTAAGAGACCCTCTCGTCACTCATTCACAGGATCTCTCTTGTCCCCTGTCAGTCCAAAAGTGGGTGGGGTAATTCGCGACCAACTTTCGTTGCCTGGCTTGCCTGACAAACAGGTATTGAGATTATTGGCTGGCCAATGTAAAAGTGCTGTCACATTACTCTCTGATTGTCTATCGCTCCGTGTGTTTTGGCGGCACTCTTTGTTACCTCCGTCCACTGTTGCCAGCATGCTAACATGTTCGCTCTGTGGCGCCGCCTATTGTATTACATGCCGGTTGGTTTAAACAGCTTGAGACGTTTTCACCTGGCCAAGCTGGGCGTCCAATGGGGTGACCCGTCGCTTGTAGCGGCCGAGCAATAAAGATAACAACAGTCCACAGAAATTGTATAATGCCCAGATGTCTGATTTGGATGACCAAATGTGTTTTCAACAGATTTATCACGATGCAATGTGGACTTCAAACGATGATGTCAGGTATGGGGACTCAATCAAAAGACTTTATTTTACCACCGATGAAAGAACAAATGCGGTTCTCTAGATACCGGTCGCGATGAAATAGCAAATGTGGGATTAAAGGGCACAAATGTGGGAGAAAATAAAATACGAGAGATGTAGGAAAAGATAGAGCTATAAGGTCTTGGCGCTCGTTTATCACACCGATTATGCTACTACCACTTCTATTTATACTACTACTACTACTGTTACTATTTATGCTATTACTACTATTTATACTACTATTTATGCTACTACTATTTATTCCGATTTTTACATATTCCCATTGCAGACCATATATATATATATATATGCTGTGTTCTGGCTCCGACCCTCTTCGGAATCTTCTTTGCCTTACTCTTGAAACATGCATTCAGAGATGCAACTGAAGGTATATGCCTTCACACTAGGTCAGATGGCCGTCTGTTTAATCTTTCAAGGCTGAAGGCAAAAACAAAAATCAGAAGGGTCACTATAAGAGACTTGTTGTTCGCTGATGATGCTGCAGTCGTCGCTCAAAGCCAACAGGAGCTTCAGAGCTTGATGAATCGCTTCACTAAAGCATGCAAGGACTTTGGCCTCACAATAAGTCTAAAGAAAACGAATGTGCTGAGTCAGGATGTGGGTGCTGCACCAGTTATCACTATCGATAACTATGAATTGGCAGTGGTGCACCACTTCACATACCTAGGGTCTACCATCAATGACAAACTCTCACTGGATACAGAAATCGACAGCCGCATTGGCAAAGCTACAGCTACCTTTGCCCGCCTCACATCGCGTGTTTGGGGAAACTCTAAACTCACAATGAAGACCAAAGCTGCGGTATATAATGCCTGTGTCACCAGCACACTCCTATATGGCAGCGAGACCTGGACGACGTATGCTAAGCAAGAAAGAAGGCTCAATACCTTCCATTTGCGGTGTCTACGCCGCATCCTCGGCATCTCGTGGAAAGATAAAGTGACAAATGTCGAGGTGTTGTCACGTGCTGGCCTTCAAAGTATGTATACGCTTCTTAGACAGCGCAGACTTCGCTGGCTTGGCCATGTTCGCCGCATGGAAGATGGTCGCATCCCAAAAGATATCTTCTACGGACAATTAGCAGATGGCAAGAGAACAGTTGGGCGACCACAGCTGAGGTTCAAAGATGTGTGCAAGAGAGATATGAGGGCACTGGACATGGATCCAGCAACATGGGAGGATGAAGCTGCCGATCGCACTAAGTGGCGATACTATTTACGGCGCCACCTCAGATTGGGCGAAGAGAGGCTCACACAAGAAGCAGAGGTGAGGAGAAAACGTCGAAAGGAGCACCAGGAAAATAAGCAGCTGAGGGCTGTCACCTCAGGGGCGCATTCCCATAGTCAGTTATGACTGAAGGGGCTATTATTATTTTATATATATATATATATATATATATATATATATATATATATATATATATAATATATATATATATATATATATATATATATATATATATATATATATATATATATATATATATATATATATATAATATATATATAAATATATATATATAATATATATATATATTATATATAAATATAATATTATATATATATATATATATATATATATATACTATATAATATATATATATATATATATATATATATATATAAATATATATATATATATTATATATATATATATATATACATATATATATATATATATAATATATTCATATATATATATATATATATATATATATATATATATATATATATATATATATATATATATATATATATATATATATATATATATATATAAATATATATATATATATATATATAATATATATATATATATATATATAATATATATATATATGAAATATATATATATATATATATATACTATATATATAAATATATATATACTATGAATATATCATATATAATATATAATATCATATATAGACATATATATATACCATATATATATATATATATATATATATATATATATATATATATATATATAAATATATATATACTAATAAACCGGGCATATATATATTATATATATATATATAATATAGATATAAGGATATATATATAATATATATATATATATATATATATATATATATATATATATATATGTATATATATATATATATATATATATATATATATATATATATATATATATATATATATATATATATATATATATATATATATATATATATATATATATATAGTCCAGGATCAATCTCCATTCACTATTTAATAATCAAATTCTCTGACAATATCTTGGCATACCTCAAATAAAGATATACGCGTATGAAAACCAAAATTACCGCTACAGTTCACAGCTTGACAGCTCGCGTGTGTCACAAACAGGGCAAGAAGGTTCACACTCAGACGAAAGAAGTAACACTAACAATAACCATCACATTATGAATATGTCAGATGAGCAATAACTTTCCAGACTCCACGCAACTAGAGTCTATTAAATTGAAATCTTTGCGCCTTATACTATAATCTCGAACTCTTACTTGATTCAGATACTAAGGTACAACCTTCAGTCTGAGACACTAGCAACCAGCACAACTCTCAACACACGTCATATATGTGTATTTTGCCCGACAAAACCGGGCAAGATTTTCTTACATGCTCATTGACACTTCTAAAGACAAGAGGAATACAAACTGGCAACCTACTTACAACCATGATACAGCCAATAGGATCGTGAGTATATGTGTATATGAGAGACCTATATATATTATTGTCATTTTCATCACCAGTTCGTAGTTCGCACACCTTCGGTCTTCATGAAGATTTTTTTAATATTTTATTGATTTTAAACAGTTACGCTCTCGCGCATTATTAGTGTCGCAATGAAGTATTGCTGATAATTTTGTTTGTTGCTTTACTCAATTAATCTGATTTTTCACTCACATCTATCTATCTATCTGTCTGTCTGTCCGTCTGTCTGTCCGTGTCTGTGTGTCTGTTTGCTCGCGCATCCCCTGCCTGCCTGTCTGTCTATCTCTCTTTCTGTCTGTTTATCTGTTTACCTGCCAACCAGCAAATCTGTCTATATAATTATATATTTGTCTGCATGTTTCATTCTGTCGCTCTGTGTATAGCAGATTCAAGATTATTTACAATAACTGAATAACGTAGCGAAAAACATTCAGTAAAGCGAGTAAAAGAACCAACTTGAACTTTCTCTTTCGCGTCTTTCTCCCCTTTTCTCTCGGTTGGGCAGATTAAAAATTTTATTTCTTTTTCTATATCTGTCCATTTTTCTGTTTACTCTCTCCACCAGGCATACTGTTTTCTTTTCGTTCATCCGACATTGCCACTCTCTCTCACTCTCATTTTTCTGTGTCGTGCACCGATCCTGTAGCACCCCTCGACAAATAGCTCAGTCCTGGAGAGGAACTACACTAGTTCTACATCAGTCGTTTTAAAGGATTCAGGAAACTAATTCCGGGTCCTCGACGATTAAAGGATCAATTTACTGTCAGAATCTGTGTGCTGCCGCGAATGGATGCACTTTTCTTGAAGAGTTTGTAGTGGATGCTGTTAGTCATGTTTGTTGTTGTCAGTGGTAACAGCCATTGCTTTTCTTTTGGCAACTGTCGCTGTCCCTGCGACTTCGCTTTTCTACAATCACGGTTGGTTCTTCATCATCTTTATTGTTTTTTGAGCTCCTTACGGATCATGGGGCTACTACAGCAGGAAGCCAGTCACAAACAGTCACATGATCTTGTAACGATGATTTCTGTGGAAATTTGTTTGACATGCTGAGATGACCAGCCTCAGGCACAACCTCATCTTAGTTGCCTTGCACGACATGCTTGAAGGCACAGTAGATATCATCTTTCTTAGTTTGCTCATTGCGTGTATGTGGTTAGTATTGTGTTTGTGAGTTCTTGGAGAATCAGATGAGATATAAATGTGAATCCATTGGTTGTTTTGATTGTTATAAGTAGGTTGTCAGTTTGTATCCATCTTGTCTTGAGAAGTATTGATGAATCTGTGAGAAAAACTCGAGCGGGTTTAGCGGTCAAGTGTATGGATACATTTTTATAATTTAGTTGGCTGCTAGCAATTAAGACTGAGGGCTGCGTCTTTTCCCACCGTAATGTATGATTTATTTTTCATTTCTTTTATCGCTGCAACTGCCATCCTGTAAGAAGCTTATGTAAAAACCCCGGGCGGTGGTAGTAGTGGTTTCTGTAGCATTTTTTACATGATAAAGTTGTCAGTCCAATGCACAAAGGGGGACCAAAGGGTCTCTTTTCCCAGGACCAACCGAACAGGGGGCATTATTTCAGCCATTTTGTTCACATGCCTTCCTACACATTAAAACAATTTTTACCCATCTTACTAAACAATGACTAAACTGTCATATGGTCCGCATGTATGTGTGGCCTCTACGACATGCTTGAGGATATAGTAGGCCTATTCTTTCTTTGTCTCCTCACAGACCCCCCCCCCCCCCCCCCCCAACCTGGACTACATGAGGCGAGATACTTTCTGCACAACTGATGATAATAATAATGACGTGACAAGACCGTTATATATATATATATATATATATGTTAGTTCACATGTTAGTAATAAAATATGAAATGTAAGTCACAACTTACGCCAATCCTGGCTCACAGATCTTTTGCTCAGATGAATAAAAGAGACTTGAATCGGCCTCTTACATGCGTCTGTGGTGTCGTTAATTTAATAAGTTCTCTCTCTGACTTCGTGTGTGGTCCTTCAGTTTCCTCAGTCCCGGTTTCCTTATTTAATATGAAAGAGATTTCCTGGGCCATGAAAATCCGTCCAAATTATTCTCCAATAAAAGGTGTCCGGTATGTTAAGAAGGAATTCTAAATTATAATTCTTCACTGTAGCAAGGTCTGGTATCTTGGCGAGCGATTTCTCAAGTGAAATAGCTTGAGAAAATGGTCAGATTATATTCACTGCCTTCCCACATGTTCGTTATGCGCGCCACAAAGGATCAGCCAATCTGATTTGAATCTTTTGCATGACTCAGCTAATGCAAAATTTCAAACATTACTTTTCTGAAAATGGGTTGTAAACATCCGATTGCCCTTGGTACAAACTTACGAACATGTCGGTAAACTCATTTGAAACGTGTTCCCAATGTAACAATCATTACTTTATCAGAAAGTAATCTCTTATATGTGTCTGTCCATCAGTTGTCTCCCCGTATTCCAAGCTTTGGTGGTGTGCGTACCCGCGTCTTATCAGTGATTAAGCACCGCGCTGAGGCGATTTACGTGTTAATCTGTATACTGATATCAGCTGCGCCCACGATAGCCAACATGGTTAGGTCGCTGCCACTCCTTGCAACGCAGGGAGAAATGGATAACAACCCGACATGTCTACTTATCCCCGAGAAGGGTGTAAAAAGGAAAATACATAATATCTGCTACACATAGCAGAAAAAGAAAGAAAGTGCGACAAATGAAAGCACCTGTATGAACTATATATTACTTACTTTCACAATGTTTGAACTGTATATTAATTACGTTCACAATGTATGAACTGTATATTAATTACTTTCCAATGTTTGAACTGTATATTAATTACTTTCACAATGTATGAACTGTATATTAATTACTTTCACAATATTTGAACTGTACGGTATATTAATTACTTTCATAATGTATGAACTATATATTACCGTCACAATGTCTTAACTGTACTGTTACGCACAGATTTTTCTGAGTCAATATATATATATTTACCTGTCTTGATTGTACGCTTTAATTTTTTGTAATCTAAGGTGCATAACTCTTGGTTAGCTGAGGTTACAGTTTACAATTGTTGTTACCTTCTCTTGTGTCTTAACCTGACGGTCTATTATTAGATTTATGTCTGGTTGTTAATCCTTATATGGCTCGAATAGGTCAGCTTTTCTTGGAATGTTTGCAACCTGAGTTGATGTTTATTCCCTGACCATATAAGGCTCGATTTGGTCAGTGTCTTTGCTTGGTATGTGTCCAACATCGTCCCGTTTGAGTTTAACTCAGGGGTCAAGCGCTACTGCGCATGTGTCGTATTTAAGGTTGTTGGAGAAAGACTTCCGTTCCAGGAGTCGAACAGGGGTTCTGATCAGAGTGAGACGCGTTTCAGCGTCCGTGTTCATTTCGACGGGGAAAATGAAAGTCCTCTCAAGTTGTTAGTGTATCTACAGATGATTTTCCCCTTGTGATTCTAAGCGCCTGGAGGCGTGTGAGTTGAGGTATTTATTTCTGAAGAAAGGTCATTGCTCTTCATATGATTATTATTTGTCGCCAGCTTTTATGATTGACATTTTGTAGTCTGCCTGCTAAGAGTCTACTGTCATGAGAAGTTACAGCTCACCAATCACCAAGTCTTTTATGCATCGGATTGGTGCATGCCCCAAGGGCTATCTGTTGGTTGAACTCTGTTGCTCCGGCGGTATCACGTCGGTCAAGGTTTGACACCTTTGATATTAAAGGAACTTAGAGGACATTGCCTGATGTACTCCAGAAGATACGTCTGTCTTGCTGGGGGTCAGAAAGGGAGAGTTGGTTTACTTCCCTACATCTATCTATCTTGGCTGTAGTAGAAAAGGATGATGGTTTCAGCAGCTGATTATATCTACAGTCGTTTGCTGATGTATTGATACCAATTATATTATTCACCATTGCTATGCTGTATGTCGTCAAGTATCGTACTGACTTTGTATATGATGATGAACGTCTACTGTTCTGTATCGTGAATAAATCCATGAAACGTCACCAGCTGTTACCATTATTTGACTTCCTCGTTGTGAGTCAAAGTGACGTCCTTGTGACCTGTGTACTGTAGTCCTGTGTGGACCTTCACATTCTATCAACACATCAGACAACCTACCAGACACGAGACACCCTTCCATACAGTCTTCAACATCCCCTGGTGTCTACAGTAGTAATATTACCACTACACTTTGGTGACTACAAAATTATAATTACTCCAACATTTTTGGTGGCCAATATTCTACTGCTACATGTACATTAATTACACAATGTATAAACTGTATATTACTTTCACAATGTCTGAACTGTATATTACTTTCACAATGTATAAACTGTATATTACTTTCACAATGTATGAACTATATATTACTTTCACAGTGTATGAACTATATAATACTTTCACAATGTTTGAACTGCATATTACTTTCACAATGTGGGAACTGTATATTACTTTCACAATGTATGAACTGTATATTACTTTCACAATGTATGAACTGTATATTACTTTCACAATGTATGAACTGTAAATTACTTTCACAATGTCGGAACTGTATATTACTTTCACAATGTCTGAACTGTATATTACTTTCACAATGTCTGAACTGTATATTACTTTCACAATGTAGGAACTGTATATTACTATCACAATGTGGGAACTGTATATTACTTTCACAACGTGGGAACTGTATATTACTTTCGCAATGTAGGAACTCTATATTACTTTCACAATGTAGGAACTGTATATTACTTTCACAATGTGGGAACTGTATATTACTTTCACAATGTGGGAACTGTATATTACTATCACAATGTAGGAACTGTATATTACTTTCACAATGTCTGAACTGTATATTACTTTCACAATGTCTGAACTGTACATTACTATCACAATGTAGGAACTGTATATTACTATCACAATGTAGGAACTGTATATTACTTTCACAATGTAGGAACTGTATATTACTTTCACAATGTAGGAACTGTATATTACTTTCACAATGTCTGAACTGTACATTACTATCACAATGTAGGAACTGTATATTACTTTCACAATGTAGGAACTGTATATTACTTTCACAATGTAGGAACTGTATATTACTATCACAATGTAGGAACTGTATATTACTTTCACAATGTAGGAACTGTATATTACTTTCACAATGTAGGAACTGTATATTACTTTCACAATGTAGGAACTGTATATTACTTTCACAATGTAGGAACTGTATATTACTTTCACAATGTAGGAACTGTATATTACTTTCACAATGTAGGAACTGTATATTACTATCACAATGTAGGAACTGTATATTACTATCACAATGTAGGAACTGTATATTACTTTCACAATGTAGGAACTGTATATTACTTTCACAATGTAGGAACTGTATATTACTTTCACAATGTAGGAACTGTATATTACTTTCACAATGTAGGAACTGTATATTACTATCACAATGTAGGAACTGTATATTACTTTCACAATGTAGGAACTGTATATTACTTTCACAATGTAGGAACTGTATATTACTTTCACAATGTAGGAACTGTATATTACTTTCACAATGTAGGAACTGTATATTACTTTCACAATGTAGGAACTGTATATTACTTTCACAATGTAGGAACTGTATATTACTTTCACAATGTAGGAACTGTATATTACTTTCACAATGTAGGAACTGTATATTACTTTCACAATGTAGGAACTGTATATTACTTTCACAATGTAGGAACTGTATATTACTTTCACAATGTAGGAACTGTATATTACTTTCACAATGTAGGAACTGTATATTACTATCACAATGTAGGAACTGTATATTACTTTCACAATGTAGGAACTGTATATTACTATCACAATGTAGGAACTGTATATTACTTTCACAATATAGGAACTGTATATTACTTTCACAATGTGGGAACTGTATATTACTATCACAATGTAGGAACTGTATATTACTATCACAATGTAGGAACTGTATATTACTATCACAATGTAGGAACTGTATATTACTTTCACAATGTAGGAACTGTATATTACTTTCACAATGTAGGAACTGTATATTACTATCACAATGTAGGAACTGTATATTACTATCACAATGTAGGAACTGTATATTACTATCACAATGTAGGAACTGTATATTACTATCACAATGTAGGAACTGTATATTAATATCACAATGTAGGAACTGTATATTACTTTCACAATGTAGGAACTGTATATTACTTTCACAATGTAGGAACTGTATATTACTATCACAATGTAGGAACTGTATATTACTATCACAATGTAGGAACTGTATATTACTATCACAATGTAGGAACTGTATATTACTATCACAATGTAGGAACTGTAAATTTATATACTATCACAATGTAGGAACTGTATATTACTATCACAATGTAGGAACTGTATATTACTTTCACAATGTAGGAACTGTATATTACTTTCACAATGTAGGAACTGTATATTACTATCACAATGTAGGAACTGTATATTACTATCACAATGTAGGAACTGTATATTACTATCACAATGTAGGAACTGTATATTACTATCACAATGTAGGAACTGTATATTACTATCACAATGTAGGAACTGTATATTACTTTCACAATGTAGGAACTGTATATTACTTTCACAATGTAGGAACTGTATATTACTATCACAATGTAGGAACTGTATATTACTATCACAATGTAGGAACTGTATATTACTATCACAATGTAGGAACTGTATATTACTATCACAATGTAGGAACTGTATATTACTATCACAATGTAGGAACTGTATATTACTTTCACAATGTAGGAACTGTATATTACTTTCACAATGTAGGAACTGTATATTACTATCACAATGTAGGAACTGTATATTACTATCACAATGTAGGAACTGTATATTACTATCACAATGTAGGAACTGTATATTACTATCACAATGTAGGAACTGTATATTACTATCACAATGTAGGAACTGTATATTACTATCACAATGTAGGAACTGTATATTACTATCACAATGTAGGAACTGTATATTACTATCACAATGTAGGAACTGTATATTACTATCACAATGTAGTAACTGTATATTACTATCACAATGTAGGAACTGTATATTACTTTCACAATGTAGGAACTGTATATTGCTTTCACAGTGTAGGAACTGTATATTGCTTTCACAGTGTAGGAACTGTATATTACTATCACAATGTAGGAACTGTATATTACTATCACAATGTAGGAACTGTATATTACTATCACAATGTAGGAACTGTATATTACTATCACAATGTAGGAACTGTATATTACTATCACAATGTAGGAACTGTATATTACTTTCACAATGTAGGAACTGTATATTACTTTCACAATGTAGGAACTGTATATTACTTTCACAATGTAGGAACTGCATATTACTTTCACAATGTAGGAACTGCATATTACTTTCACAATGTAGGAACTGTATATTACTTTCACAATGTAGGAACTGTATATTACTTTCACAATGTAGGAACTGTATATTACTTTCACAATGTAGGAACTGTATATTACTTTCACAATGTAGGAACTGTATATTACTTTCACAATGTAGGAACTGTATATTACTTTCACAATGTAGGAACTGTATATTACTTTCACAATGTAGGAACTGTATATTACTTTCACAATGTAGGAACTGTATATTACTTTCACAATGTAGGAACTGTATATTACTATCACAATGTAGGAACTGTATATTACTTTCACAATGTAGGAACTGTATATTACTTTCACAATGTAGGAACTGTATATTACTTTCACAATGTAGGAACTGTATATTACTATCACAATGTAGGAACTGTATATTACTATCACAATGTAGGAACTGTATATTACTTTCACAATGTAGGAACTGCATATTACTTTCACAATGTAGGAACTGCATATTACTTTCACAATGTAGGAACTGTATATTACTTTCACAATGTAGGAACTGTATATTACTATCACAATGTAGGAACTGTATATTACTATCACAATGTAGGAACTGTATATTACTATCACAATGTAGGAACTGTATATTACTTTCACAATGTAGGAACTGTATATTACTTTCACAATGTAGGAACTGTATATTACTTTCACAATGTAGGAACTGTATATTACTTTCACAATGTAGGAAACGGATATTACTTTCACAATGTAGGAACTGTATATTACTTTCACAATGTAGGAACTGTATATTACTTTCACAATGTAGGAACTGTATATTACTTTCACAATGTAGGAACTGTATATTACTTTCACAATGTAGGAACTGTATATTACTTTCACAATGTAGGAACTGTATATTACTTTCACAATGTAGGAACTGTATATTACTTTCACAATGTAGGAACTGTATATTACTTTCACAATGTAGGAACTGTATATTACTATCACAATGTAGGAACTGTATATTACTTTCACAATGTAGGAACTGTATATTACTTTCACAATGTAGGAACTGTATATTACTTTCACAATGTAGGAACTGTATATTACTATCACAATGTAGGAACTGTATATTACTTTCACAATGTAGGAACTGTATATTACTTTCACAATGTAGGAACTGTATATTACTATCACAATGTAGGAACTGTATATTACTTTCACAATGTAGGAACTGTATATTACTTTCACAATGTAGGAACTGTATATTACTTTCACAATATAGGAACTGTATATTACTTTCACAATGTAGGAACTGTATATTACTTTCACAATATAGGAACTGTATATTACTATCACAATGTAGGAACTGTATATTACTATCACAATGTAGGAACTGTATATTACTATCACAATGTAGGAACTGTATATTACTATCACAATGTAGGAACTGTATATTACTATCACAATGTAGGAACTGTATATTAATATCACAATGTAGGAACTGTATATTACTTTCACAATGTAGGAACTGTATATTACTTTCACAATGTAGGAACTGTATATTACTATCACAATGTAGGAACTGTATATTACTATCACAATGTAGGAACTGTATATTACTTTCACAATGTAGGAACTGTATATTACTTTCACAATGTAGGAACTGTATATTACTTTCACAATATAGGAACTGTATATTACTTTCACAATGTAGGAACTGTATATTACTTTCACAATATAGGAACTGTATATTACTATCACAATGTAGGAACTGTATATTACTATCACAATGTAGGAACTGTATATTACTATCACAATGTAGGAACTGTATATTACTATCACAATGTAGGAACTGTATATTACTATCACAATGTAGGAACTGTATATTAATATCACAATGTAGGAACTGTATATTACTTTCACAATGTAGGAACTGTATATTACTTTCACAATGTAGGAACTGTATATTACTATCACAATGTAGGAACTGTATATTACTATCACAATGTAGGAACTGTATATTACTATCACAATGTAGGAACTGTATATTACTATCACAATGTAGGAACTGTATATTACGATCACAATGTAGGAACTGTATATTACTATCACAATGTAGGAACTGTATATTACTATCACAATGTAGGAACTGTATATTACTTTCACAATGTAGGAACTGTATATTACTATCACAATGTAGGAACTGTATATTACTATCACAATGTAGGAACTGTATATTACTATCACAATGTAGGAACTGTATATTACTATCACAATGTAGGAACTGTATATTACTATCACAATGTAGGAACTGTATATTACTATCACAATGTAGGAACTGTATATTAATATCACAATGTAGGAACTGTATATTACTTTCACAATCACAATGTAGGAACTGTATATTACTTTCACAATGTAGGAACTGTATATTACTATCACAATGTAGGAACTGTATATTACTATCACAATGTAGGAACTGTATATTACTTTCACAATGTAGGAACTGTATATTACTTTCACAATGTAGGAACTGTATATTACTTTCACAATATAGGAACTGTATATTACTTTCACAATGTAGGAACTGTATATTACTTTCACAATATAGGAACTGTATATTACTATCACAATGTAGGAACTGTATATTACTATCACAATGTAGGAACTGTATATTACTATCACAATGTAGGAACTGTATATTACTATCACAATGTAGGAACTGTATATTACTATCACAATGTAGGAACTGTATATTAATATCACAATGTAGGAACTGTATATTACTTTCACAATGTAGGAACTGTATATTACTTTCACAATGTAGGAACTGTATATTACTATCACAATGTAGGAACTGTATATTACTATCACAATGTAGGAACTGTATATTACTATCACAATGTAGGAACTGTATATTACTATCACAATGTAGGAACTGTATATTACGATCACAATGTAGGAACTGTATATTACTATCACAATGTAGGAACTGTATATTACTATCACAATGTAGGAACTGTATATTACTTTCACAATGTAGGAACTGTATATTAATATCACAATGTAGGAACTGTATATTACTATCACAATGTAGGAACTGTATATTACTATCACAATGTAGGAACTGTATATTACTATCACAATGTAGGAACTGTATATTACTATCACAATGTAGGAACTGTATATTACTATCACAATGTAGGAACTGTATATTACTTTCACAATGTAGGAACTGTATATTACTTTCACAATTTAGGAACTGTATATTACTATCACAATGTAGGAACTGTATATTACTATCACAATGTAGGAACTGTATATTACTATCACAATGTAGGAACTGTATATTACTATCACAGTGTAGGAACTGTATATTACTATCACAATGTAGGAACTGTATATTACTTTCACAATGTAGGAACTGAATATTACTTTCACAATGTAGGAACTGTATATTGCTTTCACAGTGTAGGAACTGTATATTACTATCACAATGTAGGAACTGTATATTACTATCACAATGTAGGAACTGTATATTACTATCACAATGTAGGAACTGTATATTACTATCACAATGTAGGAACTGTATATTACTATCACAATATAAGAACAGTATATTACTTTCACAATGTAGGAACTGTATATTACTTTCACAATGTAGGAACTGTATATTACTTTCACAATGTAGAACTGCATATTACTTTCACAATGTAGGAACTGTATATTACTTATCACAAATGTAGGAACTGTATATTACTTTCACAATGTAGGAACTGTATATTACTTTCACAATGTAGGAACTGTATATTACTTTCACAATGTAGGAACTGTATATTACTTTCACAATGTAGGAACTGTATATTACTTTCACAATGTAGGAACTGTATATTACTATCACAATGTAGGAACTGTATATTACTTTCACAATGTAGGAACTGTATATTACTATCACAATGTAGGAACTGTATATTACTTTCACAATGTAGGAACTGTATATTACTTTCACAATGTAGGAACTGTATATTACTATCACAATGTAGGAACTGTATATTACTTTCACAATGTAGGAACTGTATATTACTTTCACAATGTAGGAACTGCATATTACTTTCACAATGTAGGAACTGTATATTACTTTCACAATGTAGGAACTGTATATTACTATCACAATGTAGGAACTGTATATTACTATCACAATGTAGGAACTGTATATTACTATCACAATGTAGGAACTGTATATTACTTTCACAATGTAGGAACTGTATATTACTTTCACAATGTAGGAACTGTATATTACTTTCACAATGTAGGAACTGTATATTACTTTCACAATGTAGGAACTGTATATTACTTTCACAATGTGGGAACTGTATATTACTTTCACAATGTAGGAACTGTATATTACTGTAGAACTATATTACTTTCACAATGTAGGAACTGTATATTACTTTCACAATGTAGGAACTGTATATTACTTTCACAATGTAGGAACTGTATATTACTTTCACAATGTGGGAACTGTATATTACTTTCACAATGTAGGAACTGTATATTACTTTCACAATGTAGGAACTGTATATTACTTTCACAATGTAGGAACTGTATATTACTTTCACAATGTAGGAACTGTATATTACTTTCACAATGTAGGAACTGTATATTACTTTCACAATGTAGGAACTGTATATTACTTTCACAATGTGGGAACATTACTGGAACAATGTAGGAACTGTATATTACTATCACAATGTAGGAACTGTATATTACTATCACAATGTAGGAACTGTATATTACTTTCACAATGTCTGAACTGTACATTACTGTCACAATGTAGGAACTGTATATTACTATCACAATGTAGGAACTGTATATTACTATCACAATGTAGGAACTGTATATTACTTTCACAATGTGGGAACTGTATATTACTTTCACAATCCGTAAAGTTATTATTATCATCATGTGCCTTTATCCTTCTTATGGAAAACGGAACAAAAAAAGACTCTGTTGTTAGTCTCATCCTATCGCTAAAAGTCTTATTAAGTCACTCCAGGAGGTACCTTGCAGGAAACAACAACCAGGCATAAAGAAGACATGGGAACATCTTGAGTGGATGGCACACGACAAGAGGTACACGACAAGAGGTACACGACAAGCGGTACACGACAAGAGGTACACGACAAGAGGTACACGACAAGAGGTACACGACCAGAGGTACCCGACAAGCAGTACACGACCAGAGGTACACGACAAGAGGTACACGACAAGAGGTACACGACAAGAGGTACACGACAAGAGGTACACGACAAGAGGTACACGACTAGAGGTACACGACAAGAGGTACACGACAAGAGGTACACGACAAGAGGTACACGACAAGAGGTACCCGACAAGCGGTACACGACCAGAGGTACACGACAAGAGGTACACGACAAGAGGTACACATTTATTGAAAACCTATGCTCCTTTGAGAACTGAAGAGGGATGATGATGATGTAAGTAGATACATTTTTATATCGATTTCCTGTATATTGATTATTGTTGTTGAGCGTATTATATAAGGACTCCACTTAACTTTGGGGGGCCCTTGCACAGTAGCCACTGCCAAGTATTCACATGCTCTTGCACTAGTGGTGTCTGTAGCAAATTGTTTTTACATTATGTGGGCGCCGGCCCCACGCATACATAATGTCTGTGTTAATTGGGGTGCCAAGGGTCGGGCCAAGTAGATACAGAAGCGACAGCTAGTGAGCACGTGTATTGCATTGCAGAGTGCTGGCTTTTTCAGCAGAGCTACGAAAAGAGCGGCCATTTCAGGTTAGAGGGGACTAGTTGGGAATCGATCAAAGATGATTGCTAGCGGTCTTGCACTGACTGGAAAAAGCTTATCTATCAAAAATCTAATTCCAAGCGACGCCGGTTTTTTGGGGGTTTTTATTCATGACTAAAACAAATTTGGATTTCCTGTGCGGCTGCAAACGTCACATAAATAAATGTATAACTGTACTGTTTCGTGTTGGTGAAAGAACATGATCTCTCGTTTGATCTCTTCCGGTGTCTTGTTATTTTTCTATACCAATGTAATATTGTTCTGTATTTTCACGAGGGTTTTTCTTCGGCCATTATCTATTTCAATATTTATATTTCCTTAAGCTATAGAAACTTCTAGGTAAATAGCTATGGAAGCTTCTAGATTAATAACTTTAAAAACTTTTAGATAAATAACTTTGGAAGAGACGACTATCGATGTATAGATACATTGCTTATGTTCCTACACCCCACCGTATAGCCCAGAGGTTTTCAAACTGTGCGTCGCGGCTCCCAGGGGCGTCGCGGCCCTCGGCTAAGGGCGTCGCGGTGGCGACCACAATTGGTGTCAGATGTAAAATATGCACATTCAGAAGCCATTAATATCTTTGTGGGTACAATTGCTTATATATAATATATAGTATAGAGAGGAGCCGCGGTGATTTATGCACAGGTCAAGGGAGCCGCGGACCAAAAAAGCTTGAAAACCTCTGGATAGCCACTTCATTAGTTTTAGTGGATGATAGGTATTTACGGTGACGGAGTCTACAGGTGCGACACAAGCACACTGAATACGAGTAAAAAGTGAAATGTTAGTCAAAATAATTTTGGTTGACTTGCATATTTAGTGTTACTTTTGCATGGTGATGGTCGTGTTTTTCTTCTTTTTTCATATTTATGTGTCACTTATCATTTGTTTTACTTTTAATTCATTAAATGTTGCACGTGTTTGCTGTATCTTTTTCTTCCTCTCTCAACCAGTCTATATTTCTCATCTTTGTCTCCTATTTTTGACTGTGCCCGATAAAGAGCAGAATCCACAACTTCCGTGTTACGAGTGTATTTTTTAATTGTAAAGCTGACTCTATAGCAATTTTTATTATTGTAATAATAAAAATGCTACAACATTTTACAGCACCACACTTTATTATTTACAGATAGAATTTTACTAGTTGCATTTTTCTGTGTTTCTCACCATGTTTTACATTAAAAATGTCGTTTAGATATAGGATGACTAACAAGTCTTTTTTGTCCAAGGTATAATGACTGACCCAGCGACGTATTTACTTCAGCTCCCTTCCAAAATGTTTCCAATCATATGCTGGGGGGGGTGGGGGGGGGGGGGGGGGTTGGGGGGGGGGGGGGGGGTGGGGGGGGGGGGGGGGGGGGGGAGGGGGGGGTGAGGGGGAGGTGGGGGGGGGGGGGGGGGGGGGGGGGGGGGGGGGGGGGGGGGGGGGGGGGGGGGGGGGGGGGGTGGGGGGGGGGGGGGGGGGGTGGGCGGGGGGGGGGGGGGGCGGTGGGGGGGGGCCCCTCACGTTTATTGTGTTGTACTTATAAGCTTTAGGTTATATACTTATTTTGACGTACGTTTGTTCACATTATAAACCATATGTTTTGTATCATTTAGAATGTATTATTAAAAAATGGTTAATAATGGGGACGAGATACTTCCAAAATTGAGCCCCCATATAGGCGTGGCCCCACTTGATTAGACGTTTCGCGCCGAGAGCCCACCGAAAAAAAAATCATGAATACGGTGCTGCCTAGACCACTATTTTACCATAATCACGAACACATCATAGAGGTAACTATGACGAAACTGAGTTATTCGTGATACACATGGAGAGATAATAAACCAACCCTCCCTCCCGAGATACTGAGCCCCAAGCCGCCCATATCCGTTTCGGTCACCCCGTAGGAAAAGCTCCTAGGTATGCCACTGCCTTAAGCAGTATCATTCCACGATGTTGAACACACAATGGTTTCAAGCAGGACGCACATAAAGAGACGAATGTGACCATGTAATCACTGACTGTCAGAGTTGAGGGTGAAACTGTATGCTGACGCGAGAAGCATGAGACGGACTTCCAGCTTGATAAGAGGGGTAGATATGGTTATTTGAGAGCGAACGAAGAAGAAGACTGACTATGCCTGTCAGAGCGTCCGATTGGTTCAGCAGTGTGAACTATTTCCTCTTACAGCACAGTTTCTTGGTTCTAGAATCAAAACCTGGTAGCATCACGCTCCATTTTCCCATCTATAAGTAGGTACCTGACTGTTCGTGAGTTAGGGAAAGCAAAATGCAGCAAGAAAGGGAACTCGTCACCCCACCATACAAAGCTGGACTTATTGTGGTGAAGCCTCTAACACTTTACTCCCATTACGCAGTTTCTATTATAGAACTACAGAAGAATAAGAATACACTTAAAACCATAGGGCACTTTTTGATCCTTACACCGGACCAATGAATACACAGAAAACAAACGGAAAGTTATGTGAAGAAACTTAGTGGATTCAAAGATTGGTTGCCAGATGATGGTGGACGCTGACAGAACTGACAATGTGTTTAATATAGCGTACTATTTATGCAACAACAACAACAAAAGTAAATAAATAAATAATAATACAATTATAATTTATGCTGATACAATCATCTTCTGTTTTATTTTTTTTTAAACAAAAATGGTTTTAAGCTAGTTTATTGTGAAGATCAGTGTCCGAGTTTCAGAGTAGTTAGAGTGCTTGGTTCTCGAGGAAAATTGACTTGGTTCGAAACCAGGCCGCGTAGCGCTCCGGTTTAACCAGATGTAAAATAGGTACATGACTGTGCTTTGAAATAAGGAAGGCAAATACAGCTATCTAGGGAACTGGTCTGATAAAGCTGAGACCTAGTGTAAATGAAGCCTCTTACACTTCACTTCCTGACCGAAACATCTGCTCTGGGACCACCTTTACGTTTCTAATGTGAAGATAGTATTTGTAATACAACTTTGATCAGCTGATCTGTCTGTCACCAAGGGGGGAGAAAACCCTAAGCTATGAACCAAAGTCGGGAATGATTTCTCATCTAGGCGTATACTAGGAATAAAGTTTGAGTATAAATACTTTTTTGGGGGGGCCCGAAAGGGAAGCAAAGAATAGTAACACTGTAACTTACCATGCATGTCGTAAAAAGCTAAACAGGAGGGTTTGGCTTGAGACCGGTTACCCCATCCTGTAGAAATTGAAGACAAAAAACCTCAAGAAAGAAAGAAAGAAAATAATTAAATTCAATCTTACAACATAGGAGAAGGTCCTCTGGTAAAGAGGCAAATGAAGCGACCCAGAGGTAGCCGAAAGGAGTCTGGATTGCTGATTCTTTTTTCTATTGTTTATTTTTCCTCTCCAGAATTGGCACCTGGAATGTTTACACATTAAACGACCAATGACAGGAAGACTGGACCGACGTTTATTGAAGGCCTAAACTCATTGAGAACTAAAGGATGATGATGTTGTTGATGATGATGTTGATGATGATAGATTTCTAATTTTTCTATGCTCGAACCTTTCAAAAAATACCTCCCAAAAAGAGATAGAAAAGCCATGTCCATATTGAGCTTCTTGTCTGCCTCGTAAGATGGCGTATCCACTTCTTTGAAAAGCGTGGTCCAGCTCTTTACTCGACCATTTCTTAACCCTACTGGTGCTATCATTGTTAATGATCAAGTACATTCAGAAGACATAATAAATGATAAAGATCTCCGAAAGTGAAATAGAATAAACCGGAAATTAACGCGGTATTCGTGACCAATCAAAATTCGTGTCGGCAATTCGTTATTGAGAAGTTTTGAACGGATCCACCACCAACATGTCACATAAATTCTGTAAAATAGACTTTCTACTTTAGTTTTACTAAGACTTTTTTTTCTGAAATTGCAAGAATAATGCTGCATATGTCTATAATTGAAGGAATAATATCACAGGAATAATGTGACATGCATCTGGAATTGTAGAAATAATGCTACATAGATCTTGACGTTCAGGAATTTCACATAGATCTTAAACTACAGGAATAGTTATAATAGATCTTGAATTACAGGAGTAAAGTCACACAGATCTTGAACTACAAAAACTGTGTCACAGTCACGGATTGCCTCCCCTGCTTTGCAGTAGTAGTCCACCAGAGAGTGTATAAAATGGGTCGTCAAAGGTGTCTACCTTCGTACATGATTACTCTTGGCAGAGTTGTAGATAGAAAGGTAATGACGCTTCTACCCCAAGACAGTTTTCACAAAATATTTCCGAAGTGAAAAACAATGCTGCTTTGGCAGGGCAATTGTTAAATTATATCGGTCCGTCGCCTTTTGTGAAGAATTAAGCAACGGTTTAGCCCGTTCAAGCCTCCAGCTGGTGTAAATCCAGCGAAAATCCTTGTATATGTATTAGCTCTGTAAATGTAAATATCTGTCTAAATGTAGATATATTAAAGAGTCTTGCTCATACGTTTGCTTTCATACTTATAATAACTGAATAAACAATTATTGTTATGTTTTAAAATAACAATCAATTAGTTTAACAGGTTAAAATAATGATGAAATGATGGTGACTTTTAGAGTTAAATAAAATTTATCGTCATTGAGACTTGGGTTGAGGATTTAAATTTAAAATTAAAATTTAATGTCCGTTTGCTGGTGCCTTTTACAAGCAATTAGCCGGTATGGGTGAGTCCTGCAGCCTGGGTTTCGTCAATCCTTCTGTGATGATGACACTTCACAGTCTGATTGTTTTGTTCTTCGAACCGTCTGATAGCTTTTTTCACGAACTTTTAGACAAAAACAAAAAGAACAAATGCCCCTGCTAAGTACATTTGTGGGCTGCATATTAACAGGCGCATTGTCTCGCTGTCCACCCACCAATGTTAGTCTCTCTGAATAATTATATTCTTGAGTATACACAGCGTAACTCCGGGAAGATGATTAGTAATCACCAATATTCTTCTGGGTATTAAACTGGGAAAATTTGTGCTTAGACAGCGCGAAATCAATGATTTATCTGAATTAAAATTAGCAAGGTACATACATCTCACAAAATGATATGATACACTTGAGGCACATGTGAGGTAATCATCACTCATCACTGCCCCAGTCGGAGTCGGGTGCCTGTACGACTAGCTAGAAGAAATCAGCAGCGTTTGTTGTAGTGGTTTATGCACATTTTCTTTTCATATGTTGAGGTTGCCAGCCTCACTTAGCAAGAAAAGCATGCCAAATTCACATTTGTAAAATAAATGTTTACACTTACCCCAAAGTAACTTTTGGGAACACAATCTCCTGGCACAGTTTAGAATGGACGTAGCACTTTGATGCTTTCGAATCACTTGGTCTGGAAATTTTATAATTCCTCTTATGACGGGTGATCTGATTCCTTAGGACTCCAGTCTTTGTATTTACAAATGCGGGTTTACTTTTTAAGTTTTAAAGTTGCCCAAATACTTCGATCTTGGTCCTTTAAGTTTCCAGTCTCTGTATTTAAATATGCGGGGATGGGAGCCGCGCTGGTGTAATGGCTTCGGCGTTGTACTGGCGACCAGGTGTTCATGGTTCAAACCCGGGCGTCAGCGTTTGAAGGAATGTTTTTGAACGGAAATTTGACTGAATAACCTAAACGGCTCCTGTGATAAACCCTCTGTGGATGGGAAGGAGCGAAGCTCCTGACCGGTTTGGAAGGAAAGTCCTCAGGTTCCCCAGCCTCGCAATGACATGTAATTGGGCCAAAGGGCTGACAGCCAAAGTGCCGCTGGTTAAAAAGAAAAAAATATGCGGGTTTACTTTTAAGTTTTAAAGTTGCCCAAATACTTTCGATCTGTCACTTATAATTTTGGAATCCTTTGTCCGATCCTTCTCTTTCTATCTTTAGGAGTTGCTAGTTGGACGTTGCAATGCAGTCTGATTTTTTAATCCGATGTCGCCAGATTATATTTCCAATTTCTCAGTTCAAATCCTAGATTGTACTTCCGACGAATTTGCCAGTGAGAACCATTGTGTATTCCGGCTCCCAGTTTACACCAATCCAATCTCTTTTGCACTTTATGGGTAGGGGTGATTGTGACGTATAATGGAAATATAGCCTACAGTGTCTGACAGCCCTGAAATCTCGTTAGTATTCTAAGATTTACTAGTGAAAGTCAAACATATTTCTGCCTGCGTTTACTCATATTTAATCCACGTCTCTTTTCTTTGAGACGTAAACAAACGGAATATTACCAACTTCCGCGACATAACAGTCATAACAGGGAGCAAACCCGGTCTGTTTACCTGAGTTTCTCACTCGAGCTGATCTGTCAATTATCAGATATCAGACAGATGCACGTGGAAAAACACCGGACCTCTTTGAAGTGAGACGATAGGGCAAAATATTTTCCCGAGGGATCCTTTGATGTTCGTGCATACAGGGAGAGATAACTCTTTGATCTCCAGAAGCGGGCAAATCTACTAGAAGCCCGTTACGCGGTTTAAGTCTCTGTTGTCGGTTAGCAACGCCGAACAGAGCGAACGTGGAAACCTTTTATCGGGAAAAAAGTAGTTTCCTGATTTCGGCTATGCGCTAGAGTGTGAAAATTAACATCTTGTAGAGATCATAATACAATAATGTATATAAACTGCGTCTTCTCAAACCAGTTATCAGTTGTTGCTCAGAATTTTGGATAGTCTAAACACGTCGTCTAGAACCATTTTGTGGAAGGTGTGTTAATAGCCTTCGTGGGGATTTCATTCGGATTTTCTGGTAATAGAAATTTGTGCTTAAGTGTTAAAATGTGTTAAGTTTTACCATTATAATTCACGTTGATTTCCTAGCGTTAAAACTAGTGAAATAAAATAACGCGTAGATATTTCTTGCCAGTTGTTCAGTTAATGTAATTTCCATCACCCGCTTTCTCACACAGAAGATACGGTTTAGCTGACTGAATTAATATAATAGACGCGACTGGTAGTGGACCATAGAATTCACGTTATATTTCATTGTGTGTAATTATATAAGTGACTGTTATTTAAATACCATACGACTAAAACAAACAGACGCCGACAATCAAATAGCTATTAATGACAGGCGATATTTGTTAAGTGCGCGTAGGGATAATTAAATAATAATTGACATTGTGCGCTGATCGTTGACCGGAACAGGAGGGGATAGGGCATGCCTCAACCAAACCTGCACCCGCTAAGCGGCGAGCGATAGGCTAGGCTATAGACACCGTGTGCCTTTTAACTTTAATCAGGACTGACGGATAGGATGAGAGATCGTCTCGTCCTCTTCCATGTATATATATATGTAGAGATATAATAGTAGCATTTTTTTCATAATGTTTCTCTATTCTCGCAGACCTGATCAAACGGCAACCAGCGGTATATTTTGGTCTATTGTGGCCTATTTGGTCCTTTTTCTTCATCTACTGATTGATTAATGTTGTCCTCTTCTTGGCATTACGCGTCCCCAAGTTCAGTTGTGAACAGGATTTGCCTAAGAGACAAATTAACATTAAATAGTAAAGTTAACAGGACTTACAAATACCCAGATATTCATTCAATTTTATCAGAACACTGTGGCGTAACACCAATACCATATATATCTGACTTTTGACAGTCGTATCATCGGATTTATCCAGCAAGTTACGCTGTTTCAAAATTGGCAATCACCACAGAGCCAGCCGATATGGATTTACCATCATCATCAGTTATAGTTTTTAGCAACCAGATGTTTCAAAAGACTGGAAGTACTTTCTACTGTTTACTGTGAACACAGATCGCGGATGCTTTTCTACATTAACTATTCAAGGTGACATTTGTCCATCCAGGAATCAACCACCAAATTTGGCGTCCCTCCTCATAGAAATCTTATCTGTTATAGAGGAAGGACTGGGGCCAAATTTGGAAGATAAAAAACACTGGAAGTTTTCTTATATTCAAGATACTTGTATGTTCAAGGGATATATCACCCAGATTAGGTAAGTGTGATTGAGTGGCCACTGTATGTCAGACAGAGATAGTGAATAATTTCTTAATTACAGAAACTACATCATCTTTGGTTTTGCTTAAATGTTGTTTACTTACTGAGTAGCATTTGGTAGGAACTTTGTTCTTTCTTAACTGTCTATGCTGTAACATAGTGCTAACCTTTAACCTTTGGGGTTATTAACTTGTTGGGTTCTTTTCTTCTCAATGAGGGGAGGGCACATGTATTCTGTTATCTTTCTATGTATGAATTCTGATTTTAAAAAAAAATCTTCTTTAGATATTCGATGTTGTAAGGTTTAATGATAATAAACAACAAAAGAACTTAACTTTGTGTGTTGGTCAGAACCATACCCAAGTGATAGTGCGTTTCTTCTGAGTTTCCATAGATGGTTTTCTATCGTGCTGATAATAAAACGCGAATCCACACAACTGTCAAATAAGTTCAACACACAACGATGTAAACCCCAGGCATGTTAATCAAAGCCTGCCGTGAAGTGAAGTAAACTGTGAAGGCTGGTAGAACAGTTAACATGGTTTATTGTCGACATAAGTTCAACGCTACGATACACTGTTCTTGACTAGGACAATCACATAAAATGCATGACAAGAATACTCTGGTGAATGATGATGGTTTGGTACTGAGGTGGGATCCTTTCAAATATGTTCCTTACATTCAATTAATACGAATCCAGTAATGTTCAAGCTAGATAAAATGTCCGTTGACCTTGCTTGAGGTCATCCAACTAAGCATGTACTCCCATACCACGAACTCCCGCATTCGTCCAATAAGAGACTGTTTCTATCCAAGACATAGTTCCATATACCGTATACTCAATATATATTCACTGGTACATATATGAAGAGGTATCTGAGTTAGTATCTTTAGGTTTTAACTAACCTCTCAAAAATCATGCCACGATTTTGGCATTACAATAAAGGCGTTTACACATATGAATACTGCAATCAAATTAACTTCTTTCCGTCGTAGGAATCCTCCTTCTACGATCGATCTCAGAGGCTATCAACTCCGTAGGTCCATTCTAGGGATAACATTACAAGATGGATCCCCGCTAGACTGATACAAGGAGCAGCCTTAAACTACACTTTTCACTCACTAATCATACAAATATGAGGGGCGACAACTTACATAATACTATCCATATTGGCTTCGACCTGAAGACCAATATCGCAATAAGGATGGCTTCCACCATACTTGCCACAACACAAGAAATATTCCACGGACAACACAATGGTCCGTACTGCCCCATACCAAAACATGACGTCATAATCTACTCAACTAGGTTACCCGTGCGTCCCAAAGCAACTCACACTGCTTTGTGCACGTCAGTGCGCGAATCATTCGACCGCACAAATAATATAACTATATTGAGACTGGTGCGTACATTTGGCAGGACCGAAGACTACCCCCTTAGGTAATAAATGTACGTAACAGCTCCCTTATTACCTCCCCTTAAAAAAATTAATTCTATTAATTTTTTTGAACTTAGTACCCGAGAGAGGTGAGTCAAAACTACAACAATATATATGAAATGCATAAAGTTATACCATATTAAGAAAAGAATATTAAACGAAATCAATATAACTAAATGATAGTATGCATTAAAGCACACATCCACCATCGACCTACTTTGGAACGATGTGGTAATATTCGAAGTAAAAGAAGTTGACAATGAAAATGAAAAAACCATTTAAAAAAAAAGATGATAATAAAATTCAACTACGTTTCCAAAAAAAAAAAAAATATGAAACATATGATTTCAAAAATGAAAATGAACAGCAACACTGATGATAATCAATGACAAGAGAATCAATAAAACAGAAAAAATTGAAAATACAATGTGCAAAAATGAAGCAATGCAAAATTAAACACTTTAAGAATCAACACCCTTAATGTTTTCTAACACTAGTACGGTTGACTAGTGATCTAACAGTGAGATATCATAACTAAGACCCGTGAATGCAGGTATTACGTGACAACTAAGAAAGTTAGTATATGTGTGATCCATAATTAATTAAATAGATTAAATTGAATTATTCTAATTAATATATTTCTTAATTACCAACAAATAACCAGTTACTAATATATTCTAAGTAATTATAATATCACTCATTGTCAATGTTCAGTTACAACTAGTTAGTAATCGACGAGACGATGTTCTCAATGTTCCATACACGATAAAATATATATTCTCGAACACGATATGTAGTGTAATATGTTCCATAGGAATAACAAATGTATATTTGTCGCTCTTAACAATGTTTCCATACTAATAAAAAGTTACTGTAGTACCAATGTTCCCGTACTAATAAAATGTTACTCTAATACCACTGTTCCCGTTCTAATAAAACGTTACTATAAGTATCAATGTTCTCCACTAATAAAATGTTATATCCAAGAAAATGATATAATCTATAAGTAAGTATATCCTGGGTTATACTTATACGAATACTTCAGTTGGTATAAATGTCTTTATGTTGTACAATCAATGATTTTGTAAACAAAGTTATTGCTTATCGGTGAGGATGTTTCAACATCTGGAAGTGGTTTAGTTTCGACAAGTTGTGTCGGCATCTTTCGATCAACAGTCCGCGGATTCTTCACTCCAGTTTTCTGCGATTTATTCTTTGTTTGGGTGTAATAGATTGTTCTTGCTTCAGAATATCTATGGCCTGAATTTATGTGTATTGTTTGTCTGAGTAGGACGAGTCTGTCTTATATCTGTATATCTTTACATATCTAAGTCGAACTATATGTTCTGTTGTCTCTAGAGAGGTCAAAGGCTATTCGGCGGATGTGTCGCTAGAGTGTGGTGTGATTTGGCTTCGTCCTGATAGGGACTGTGTTTTCTATGTCGGCTTGTCGCCAGGGAAAAAGTGATCTCAGTATTTGTGGGGAAAGTGATAGTCGTCTAGACCTATCGTGTATGCTTTACCCCAGTGTTTATTCGTATTGCCAAGCTATGGCAGAATCATATTTCTGATACCAAGGTAATAATAGACACTCTTATGAACTCTCGTACGAAGCCACCATTTTCGATAGGTACGATTTGAATGTCTAAGAGAATATATTTGACTCGATGAAAACGACTTCGATTCCTAGCAGCACTATATCCTGTAGAATGCAGTCAATTGTTCATGATCAAATCTACAGAGCAATGAAATGTTTAATAAATGACTAACTTTAGGACAGATTCATTATCTGTATCCAAACGTGAGTGACAGCTCACGAGTGAAGCCATCTTGGAACCGAAACATGTAGTGACTTTCAAGAAGAGAAAAGGGATGCCCGTATTATCGCTTGTTTAGTCCAGAGATCACTGCTACACATGAGAACCCATTGCTAGCGGTTCAATATTATTATATGAAAAAAAACTGTGCTGAACCTTATGTCAAAGAATCTTCGCTAGACGAGATGAGGGAGAAGCCATCTTGGATATTGTTTATAATCTGACGTGCTTTGTCAGTAAACTCAGTTGATATATCTATATATGGGCAATACTGAGGGCTTGGCTACTGACAGTCCATTATAATATTATTCTACATGAGTGCCCATGTAACATAACATTGCAAGACCAGTTATCCACTGTACCATGATGTATTATGCCAACCTGTGATTTGTCACTATCTGTGCTGTCGAGTGTGTACGTCCAAATAAACTTTAGCAAAGGTACACAGTCGTTGGTGTCGATGACTTCCAGCCATACATGAGTGTGAGAAAAGAACATTTGTCAACACCACGAACTCTTCCTATCATTCGCACATTATACACTCCATCTATGTCTACACACCACTGCGTAGGTCAAGTTGACATTCCATACTCGAACCACGAGCAACACAACAACAAAGTATTTAACTCTGGTGATGTTCGAGCGAGCTTCAGATTTCCCAGCATGTCTCTTGCTCAGGGCAAGGGTCTTGTATTAAAAGTTTATCAACTGATGATGATGATGTCTGCTTCCATCCACTTATAATTATCTTTTGGTGGACATCATTAACGGGAATAAAATAGAGGACTTTATCAATATATTTATACGAATACTTCAGTTATATGATCAGTCTTTATAGATGTATAATCAATGAAATGTACACAGTTATTCATGTTATCGGTGAGGATGTTTCAACATCTGGAAGTGGTTTAGTTTCGACAAGTTCGCTTGGGCATCTCGACAAACAGTCTGCGAACACATTCTTCACTCCAGGAATAGCTCGTATTTCAAAATTGAATGGTTGAAGCGCTATAGCGTAACGCGCTGACTTCGATGATTTTACGTTTTTCGAGTTCAGTGCGGTAAGAGCTTTTTGATCAGATTCCACCACAAAGTGTGAGCCAAGGAGGTAACGTTCCAGTTTTGTGATTGCCCACACTAATGCCAGGAGCTCTTTATCTAGAACGGAGTATTTGAGTTCGCTCTCCGTAAGTTTTCTGGACACGTACATCACCGGAAATAAGGTGCCGTTATATTCCTGCATCAAAACTGCAGCAATAGCGTAAGAAGATGCATCACTGCGAAGGATGAAAGTGAGATTTTTGTTAGGCAACCTCAAAAAAGGTTCTTTTGAAAAAAATCGTTTTATATAGTCTAACGCCGTTTGGTGATCTTGCGACCACTTTATTACATTAGATGTGCCTTTTTTCAGTAGAGACGAAAAAGGTGCAGTTATAGTAGACAAATGAGGGATGAATTTTGAATAGAACTGTATTAGTCCTAAAATAGACCTAACTTGTTTTTTTTGTCTTAGGTGCTGAGATGTTTAAAATTTTAGAGACGATACTGTCTTCTGTATACATGAAACCATGACCTATGCGGTGACCCAGAAATGAGATGTCATGAAAACCGACAAAAGCCTTTGAAGGTTTTGCTGTTAAGTTATAATCTCGTAAGGTAGACAGTAAAGCTTTTAATCCATGAATATTTTCATCCCAAGAGTCACTGAAAAGACAAATGTCATCTATATAAGTAATGACATCGGGACGATGAGACAATATGCGGCGCATCATGCGTACAAAGGTAGCGGGCGCATTCATTAGTCCGAATGGCATAAAATTCCATTGAAAAAGACCCCGTGGCGTCGAGAAAGCGGTGAATGGCTTTGCTTTAGGAGTTAGTGGCACTTGCCAATAGCCCTTTGAAAGGTCAAATTTCGAAAAGAATGTGGCATGAGATAACCTCTCCAATAAGTCGTCTAAAAGAGGTAACGGTTCCGCATCGAATTTTGTAACTTTGTTCAATTTCCTGTAATCTACGCAAAGACGTATATTGTTGTCCTTCTTCCTAATGATTACCATAGAAGAAGAATATGGTGATGAAGATGGTTCAATTATATTTAATTGAAGCATCTCATCCAATTCCTTATCAACCTTATCACGAAAGTGTAAAGGGATAGGATATGGGCGAACTCGAATAGGCGTATCGTCAGTCAGAATAATGTCATGTTAGATGACTGACGTATGACCTGGGATGTCAGTGAGGACATCCTCATACGAATGTAGAATATTAGAGACTTGCTGACGTTGATCAGCCGAAAGAGTAGATGAGATTGTAACATCATTCCATTTCTCAGTGGAATGGAGTGGTACAACTGGTATTGGTAGTTGTACATCATCGAAAGAAGATTCTTCTTCTTGGATGACTGACAAACTAGAATAGTGTTGAATGGGAGGTGTAGGATCGTCAGTTGCCTGGAACACTGACTGTAGATAATCAGGACGTGAGTAATACTCCTTCAACATGTTAATGTGGAAGGTTTTATGTTTACCATTAACATCAACGATGTAGTCGACATCGGATATTCTTGAGATGATCATGAAAGGACCTCTCCAGGTAATTAAAAGACGATTGTTATGCGCAGGTAGTAAGACAAAAGCTTTATCACCAGGTAGGAGCTGGCGAAGACGTCTATACTTGTTTGCAAATAGACGAGCTTTTTCTTTGGCTTGTTCGGATGATGCAGTAGCTAGTCTACAAGCATCTATGATTCTCTTTCTCAGAGAGATCACATACTCATAAGAGGATTGAGTTTCCTCTTCAATATTCTCGTCAACCAATAAGTCGTGGATTAACGACATCGGACCGCGTGGTTGCATGCCAAAAACAAGCTGGAATGGAGAAAACCCCGTGGCTTGATTTTGTACTTCGCGATACGCAAACAGAGCCGCGGGTATGACCCGATCCCAGTCTTGGGGATGGTCTTGGGTCATCTTACCCAACAACTGCTTGAGTGTCCTATTGAGACGCTCAATTAACCCATTTGACATCGGATGATAAATAGAACTAAGAGATCTGTATATACCTAATGTCTTCATAACTTGAGACATGGATTCAGAAATGAACTGAACCCCATGATCCGACAAGATTTTCCGTGGAAAACCAATGCGTGAGAAGATTAACATCAATGCCTCTGCTACACTGGCAGATGAAGTGTTCTTGAGAGGGATGGCCTCAGACCAACGAGTGCACATATCAATGCACGTAAGAATATGCGTATGCCCTCTAGCAGATGGAAGCATCGGACCAATAATGTCTATAGCCATTTTATCAAATGGTCTAATCGGGATGTCCGCAGCTTGAATAGGAGCCGCATGAAATGGACCCCGTACCTTAACTTCCTGACATATCAAACAAGACCGACAGTAGAGAGTTATGTCCCTATGGACGCCTGGCCAGTAGAATGCCGAAAGCACTCTGGATTTGGTACGCGAAAAACCCATATGGCCCGCACATTGCGAGTCATGCGCATGTCGTAATATACGAGATCTCATAGAGGATGGGACTAAGATCTCATAACATAAGGATGAATCCTTTTCCCGTATTACTCTAACCAAAATCCCATTTTTAAGTATTCTTCTTCTTCCTCGTTCGCCTTCAGACTTCCACATTTATGACTCTAATAAAGGCAGCAGTCAACTCAAGGTTCCCGACATCTCCAAACAGTTATTTTTTAAGTATAAAGTCATGTTTAGATTTTGCAAGTTTGTTGCTGGTATTCTTTTTGTTCACATACAGAAAATTTTTTTTAAATGAATCATTATTCTTTTGCAATGTTGCAAACAACTCCCGTGAAATAGGAGCATCATCATCACAAGTAGTATGAACTGTAGGTTCAATAGGTGTATCATGCGACATATTAGTAGCTTGCGCTCTAGTCACTACTGCATTTGCAGTTTGAATATGTCGCTCTTCCCATTCAGCAATTTGCTGTGGTGTACACTCTTTTATACCATGTATGCGACCAAGTATAACATCACAAATTGGAATCGGAAGGAGACATGCCTGGATCTTTCCTGAAAAAAATGGTGTGTTAAGGTCAATAATAGCGGTGGGAAATGTTTCTATGGTGCCACCGAAAGTCACACACTTGACAACCCTGCCCGTGGCACAACTTGGGTTGATCAGCGAAGTCCGGACGCCCACAGTGCTACAACCTGAGTCAAATAGGATAGAGCATGAAATGTTATTTACAAATCCCTTGTTAAACGTAAGAGAGCCCTGTCCCTGGTGTATTGACGCAGCAGTGGCCGTACAGACTGCAGGTAGACTAGGCAAGGTATGTCCGCAACGCAGCGTCGTGATCGCCTTAGGCTGGAAAAGAGTCGAGCATTCTGGACAGTCTTTCACCTGGGTACAATCAAGAGAACAAGACATAGCATTGTGAGTTTCAGCTACTTTACCTTGTTCAATGTTAGCCTGTGTATCACTTAAAGCGACATTAGAATGTCTACCCGTATTACTCGACGATCTATCTCGTCGGCGCGATCGATTTTGATTATTGTCATTAAAATTGCCACAATTGTAGTTTCTGCCTGAGTTAAAATTTGGATGAGTCCGATAATTTGTAGAATGATCGTTATGATGTTGGTTAAATGGTTTATTTCCAAAAAATTGTCTGTTTTGTGAACCCTGAGATTTTGATCCCCAGTTTTGTTTATTATAATGTCCTTGATTATTTTTAAAATTATTGTTACCAAAATCTCGTGATCTGTGAGCTTGGTTCCAAGAAACATTAAATGGAGCAGATTGTTGAAATTGCTTTCCTTTGTAAAAGTTATCATTGTTAAAATTGTAATTATTTCCCTTATTGACATACCTATCAGCACTAAAAGAACGATTGCGTGAAAAATTGTTTTGTTGTGCTGCAAAAGCAACAGGCAATTCACTCTTAATCTGTGCATTACTCAGATCCATGGTTGGGTGAGCAGTGCAAAAATTTTTTGCATGTTATTCTAAGTATTTCATTGATAAAGGTTTCCGTTCGTGTAAAAATGCGAGAAATGTAGGATTTACAGACGATAGTACCTTATCGCGCATCAGTAAATCGAAGAGACCTTCATACGACTTTTCAATTTTGGATAATTCGATCCATCTTTCAAGGGTGAGTCGTATTTGTGACAGAAAATCACTGAAATTTCTGCTTGATTGCGGTAGCAATGTACGAAATCTTAATCGGTATTCATCTTCTGACATTTGAAATTTCTTCAGAAGTGCGGCTCTAAGAGCATTATAGTCATTTTTCTCACCAATGCTGGTGGTATGATAAACTGCTAAAGCATCCCCAGTAAGTAACCTGGATAAATATGTGCAATACAGTGTTTTATCCACGTTATAAGACACACAAGTGGCCTCAAACCTATCTAGGAAGAATATCACGTCATCAGACGGGGGATTAAATTTTGGTAATTTAAGGTGAATTTCCTTAAAATGGTCATGTCTGGATGAAGTTTGGCTTTCAAAAGTTCTCTGAGAATTAGCTTCCTGAGTTAACCTAAGTCTCTCATATTCTGACTCTGCTAATTTCAGTTCATGCTGTCGTTTTTTTTTTCATTCTCTTCCATCTCAAGCTGAAGTCGTATTGTATTTTGTTCAGCTATTAATCTTCTTTCTTTCATTTATCTTTGTTTAACTTCCATTTCCTTCTGTTTATTTTGCATTTCCTTTTGTTTAACTTCCATTTCAATTTTAAGTCTTTCTTCAGCCTCCTTTTGTTTCTGTTCTGCCTCTCGCTGAAATCGTTTCTCTTCTAATTCAGCGGCTAGTCTCATTTTTTTCTCCTCTTCCTCAGCTATAAATTTCCTCTTCTTTTCATCTTCCTCAGCCTCAATCCGTTTTTGATCTGCCTCAAATTGAAGTTTTTCTAGTCTTAAAATTTCTAACTTTCTCTGTTCGGCTTCTATTTCTTGAGCTTTCTTATATTCTGCAAGTGCAAATGCTTTTACTTCATCAGGAGCCATCTGAAGAGCTTTCGCTTGCTTAATGAAATAGTCTAAGGTAGACATTTTTCAATATTATTATGTAATAATACTACTTAAAAGTGTTACTACAACTAGTGGTCTTCGTTCCTGTCCTAGAACGGTAAAATCAAGTTATATAATAGGCAATAATATTAATAATTAATAATGTAATTTATAACATGTAATGGTGTGAAAGCAATAACGTGACAGACAACAGTACAATACTGACACGACACGATATAATCAACGAATGAAAACGTTCGCATAAATCAAAAAAAAAAATAAAAATGGAAAAATTAAGAAGTACTGTTGCAAAAAATGCAATGAAATATGCGATAAACTTGTACAAGACAATAGACAACACAGTGTAAAAACATAGGTTTTGTAAAAAACTGAATGATAGTCAGGTTAGACGGACAATAATCACATACAAAATACATCATGAAACTAAGGTACAAGTAAAAAATAGCTACGAAAACAACAAGTAAACGTGACGAAACAGCTAAACAACTACTATTATAAGGGACAACTAGCGATCGGAACTTCGGCAAGGTTTCTAGCCTTGTACCGGAATTATCGCTCAATTGAAACTTACAAAATGAGCCCTACAGAACGTCTGACGAAGAGCCCGAATTGGCTTCGAGATGGATCTCGTTCGTCAGATCAACCTCCCTACCTCCCACGAAGAATACAACACATATAACATGTAACATGAAAAATATAAATGTGGACATAACTACATGAGGCACAGCTAAACGTAATAAAGGGTACAACGAAAACACGTTATACTCATCTCGCGTGCAGGTAAAAAATCAATGTGCCTCGTCTCCGTGGATGTACGCTTGAGACAACGAAATACTCTGTTTCGAATACTTGAGTTATGCCAGATGAGGACTAACAGCTGAGGTCCCACGTAGTCATACACTGATGTAGAACTTGAGATTGAGGTTCAATGTACCTTGACCTTGAGGTAGCCGTTATAAAGGATATGAGTTGTTAGAGAATCCACATACTTTCAACTAGTGTGGAACTTGTGAGGTAATTCCCGTTTTGAATCTTGAGCAATTCAAGCCACACCGGCCGCCATTTACTGATAGTGCGTTTCTTCTGAGTTTCCATAGATGGTTTTCTATCGTGCTGATAATAAAACGCGAATCCACACAACTGTCAAATAAGTTCAACACACAACGATGTAAACCCCAGGCATGTTAATCAAAGCCTGCCGTGAAGTGAAGTAAACTGTGAAGGCTGGTAGAACAGTTAACATGGTTTATTGTCGACATAAGTTCAACGCTACGATACACTGTTCTTGACTAGGACAATCACATAAAATGCATGACAAGAATACTCTGGTGAATGATGATGGTTTGTGTAGTGGGTTTGATGGTATTGTATGATGGTGATATTACTAAATGTAATGTATGAGGCCAGCTGTGAAGGCTCCTGAGATAAAATGTAGTTGTGAATTGTCAGAAGGCCTTTCTTGCTACCACTACGACCTCACACTCAATTTTTTTCTTAATGAATGTAGCTATGTAAAATGTCTAGGGTAATGATGTGTAATGTGGTGTGATAGTTATAGATACACCCACAAATATTTAAGCAGACTAATAATATTTAACAAATATTATAATACACTGAACTAACTCAAGAGTGTAAATTTTTTGATAGAATTATATTACATTTATTTGTTCTGGATCAAGTTTTATGTTGACCAGAACTTTTTAAAAAAAAAAGGATTTAAAATTTATGAAAGATAGGCATGGAATGTTACATAATAAATGCAATAGTGTACATATTTAAGTACTAGACTAGTTAGTTTTATTAAAATGTTCTAGTAGTCATCTACTTGGGAGGATAGTTAAGGCTTGTGCTGTTGGGGTGGCCTCATCACACCTGTCTATATTGACTACACAGTGTCCAGTAAATTGCAGGAATTTTATGGGGTATTAGTAACTAAAAGGCGTTGGTGAACTTCCAGCAGACCAGAGGCTCACTCATCTTGCATATGTAGCTCTGGTGCTGAAATCTGGTGGTCCCACCTCTCCGTGCTGGTGGGCAATAATAGTGGTCTCTGTCACAACGTACTGCACAGATACACTCGAGTAAGATCACCAACTGAATGGACACCGCCTTGTTGACAGCTGAAACTCACAGCTTAGATTATGAATAAAGAACACAGAAATGCTAGCAAAACTCAGCTGAGCTGCTGGCTATAGTATGGCGTCCCTGAACTATTTCACTTTCTTTCATTTGGAAATCACCACACTTTAAAATACTGTGTCTATCATCGAACAACTATTGAGGAATGGCCCCACTTGCGCGTCTGAGCGCCGATAAAATGATTGTCTGTGGCCAATCACTGCCTAGGTTTATTTCAAATTCAAATTTCCTACCCTAAAGTCATTTCAGTCATGCTTCAGTCAAGTATGGATGTTTATCTGTTAGTCTGTCCGTCTCTACTTGTTTTTTTCAAAAACGTACTTGATTTTTGAACCAACCTTTCTCTCCCCTCCAAAATTTTGTCGTTAAAAGTTATATTTAGACACAGCTCCCACCAATGTCCCTTCGCTTCCCTACTAAGTAGATTTGAACACCTGCGTCTCGAGGTCGTGTTTTTGTTTCCAAATAGCGACATTTTTTATTCCATACAGTTTGTCGCTGATGTGAACAACACTGTCTTTTGTCATTATCTTCAATATTATCTATCCGTCTGTAAAATTAAGAACATATTAGTTCACTGCTCAGAATGGGCCATCCGGCCAGCTAATTTTTATATTCCTAACATTAATATTACGAAAAAGTTACTTTTTAATTTTTGTAATATTCCAAACATCTGCGTTCTGCAGCTGAATTCAAATCAAAGGCTTGGTATCGCAAAAGCGACCAATAAATGACTGTGGCGTATCATATCCAAGGTCCCTTCTGTCGAGTTCCTTACTTTATGTCAACTTGGGAAACGTGACTTTTCTCCGTTTCCCCCCCAATTGCGTCTCCTTAGCCTTTCTAGTCTCACGCAATCTTTCCAGTCATATTTTTTCCTTTTTATCCGCCGTTCCCCTCCTGTCTAGCAAGTCAATTTTTATGGAGGGTGATGACCCGCGGTCTGGGCGATCATGTACTATCAGCAGCCTACGCATTATGTTTTTATCCTTACATGTTATCTTTGGAGGTATTTTACCGTTGTATCTCTGTCAATTTCACTACACATCTCCCACTTGAAAACATGCCTATGGCAAGTTCCAAAACCAGCGATACACATAGGTAAAATTACTCCTCACGTCTGCCACTACTCTAATTTTGATCACAGGGGTGCCGACTGAGGAAATCTGCACCGACATTCAATTTACGGCTTGCATAAGCGACTGGTTTCAGTTCCCCATCAGGTGAAGATGATCTTTGCAACAAAGCCCCTCCTAGTCCTACATTACTTGCATCGGTTCTTAAGACAAAGTCCTGTGTCAAATCAGGCAGTTTGAGAATAGGCTTGCTAGTGAGTTTTTCCTTTAACTCTTGGAACGCTATTTCACATTGTGCAGTCCAAATAATTTTATCTGGAAGTCCCTTGCGAGTCAGATCAGTCAGAGGAGCACAAATAGCGTTAAAATTCTTGATGTATTTCTGATAAAATCCGCATAACGACACAAATGATCGCACGTCCTTTTTTGTTTGCGGCCTAGGTGCTCTCTGCAGTTTTTCCAAGTTCTTAGGATCAGGGGTCATATTACCCTGATATACAGTGTGTCCCAAGAATTCCAACTCTTTGCATCCAATACAACATTTTGTGGGCCTAGCAGTTAAGTTCGCCTCCCGAAGTCTATCAAACAACATCTCCAGAGCTTCAATGTGTTCTTCAAATGTCTCTGTGGCGACGAGAATATCATCCATGAAATTCGTGATACATGGGTTATTCAGGGGATCCAACAATTTGCGCATCATCCTTGAAAACACACTCGGAGCATTTTTCAGTCCGAATGGTAGCATATTGAATTCATAATGTCCATCCGAAGTGCTAAAAGCCAAATAAGGTCTCACTTCAGGCTTCACTGGGATCTGGTAATAGCCTTTACTAAGATCCACCTTTGAAAAGTATTTTGCCTTGTTCAGTCTGGCAAATAACTGTTTTGTGTCTGGTAATGGATCCACTTGTCCTTCTGTGATTTCATTCAGTTTCCTGTAATCTATGCACAGTCTGTGTTCCCCAGACGGTTTTCTCAACAAAACGACACTAGAACTAAAAGATGATTCACTGTGCGAAATAATCCCCTCCTTCAACAAATACTCTATTTCTTCCTTCAATGCCTTCTCCTTCGCGAACGGAATAGAATAGGCTCTCATACAGATTGGGTTTGAGTCTACCAGTTTCATGTCATACTGTAGCAAATTTGTATGGCCTGGTTTATCTGTTAATACATCTGTATGTTCCTCCAGAACCTGTTGAACTCTCTCCCTCTGGTTTTTAGTCAGGTGCTTACTGACTTTTACCTGTGCTGCGGTTTCACAAGAATGTAATGGGTATTCATGTGAGGTGAGTGGTTCTTTTTGCATCTGGGTTGCAATAGCCAAGGTCAATAAGGGGGTGCTTTCCTGGAGTGGTCTGTCCAGATACTTCTTTAACAGGTTTACATGATAAACTTTCTCCTTCCCCTTTTTGTCAATTTTATAGTTTGTTCTAGACACCTTCTCTAGAACCGTATATGGACCTTGCCAACCAATTTGTAATTTATTCTGGCTTCCGGGTAGTAGAAGCAGCACCTTCTCTCCGACTGCCAGTTCCCTGTCCTTTGCCTTCCTATTAAAGTATGCTGCATGTTTCTTCCTGGCTTGCTTCAAATTATCATTTGCCAGTTTCCATCCAGCTTTCAAACGAGTGGTCAGTTCGTTCACGTATTGATACGATGAGGTAACAGTCTCTTCCGCCTTCTCATCTGTCCAGGTCCTTAATAGAGCTTCTAATGGACCTTTTATTGGCCTCCCAAATAGCAGAGTTGCGGGAGCCATATGTGGTACCTCCCGGTACGCAAACAATGCGGCGGGCAGGAATTGATCCCACAGATCCGGTTTTTCGTGTGCCAGCTTTCTCAGGATAGAAATGAGAGTCCCGTTGAACCTCTCTACCTGGCCGTTCCCTTGTGGATGGTACGGACTACAATGAAAGTGTCTGGCTTGAAATAGCTTAAAAACTTCTTCCGTTAGTTTCCCCTTGAACTGAGAACCATTATCCGTCAAGATTTGATGCGGGAATCCTAATCGGGTAAATATTGTAAGTAGTGCCTCTGCTACATGTTTTGAATCAATTGATGGCAGGGCTACCGCCTCTCCCCACATAGAAAAAGTGTCCACCAGAGTAAGGATGTAACTGTTCCTCCTCTTGGTCCGAGTGAGAGGTCCTACAATATCCACTGCAACCCTCTCAAAAGGTGTTCCCACTATGGGCATTTCCCCTAGAGTTGCAGGAGCAGTCCAGTGCTTTGGAGCGACCCTTTGACATTCTGGGCAGGATTTGACATATCTTTTTATATCCTCCGTTATCCCTGGCCAGAAGTAATGACAAGCTATACGCTGTCCTGTGGCGCTGATCCCCATGTGACCACTGAAGGGAATCGCATGCCCGAGTTCCATCACTTTATCTCTATATGAAGTGGGAAGAACCAGCTGGTTGTGACCATTTGTTCCAGTTCCGGCCTTCCTGTATAAGAGTTTGTTCTTCATGAAATATTCCCCCTTGCTCGGAGGTGTGTGGCATTTGGGCAATTTTTTAAAACAGGGCTTGAGTGTCCTATCCTCAGCCTGCGCCTTCCTCATCTCCTCTGGATGAGCATTTATAGGTTCACCTTCTTCCTCCTTCTTCTGTGACCTGGTCTGCACTGTCGCCATGATCACAGGTTTCTCGGGATTCCCCAAGAAGACGTATCTACACCCCAATATCAGAGGGTAGATTGGTTCATCTATCACTGCTGCTCTGATTTCTCCCTCCACATAGCGAGTTTTCACCGTTATCCTTGCGATGGGAAGTGTCATGAGTGGTATGTCCTTAGTCGCCCCTTGTATTTCCACTGTTTCTGTGGTATACTGACTTGGGTCCACTAGGCTAGACTTCACAACTGAATCATAATCCAAACCTGTATCATAAAGGCACCTTATGGTGACCCCATTACAAATAACATCCTCACAAACTGGGGGGTGATAAGGTTCCTGTTGTCCATTAGGATTAACCTTTAATCTTCGCGTCCCCGACTTCATTGCAGCAATGTTTGAAGGTTTCCTTCTACAAAATTCGGTGTTATGGTTATCCTTCTTGCACCATTTACACCATCTTTTTCCTTGGTTCAACGGTTTTCTTTCATTGAACTTTTGGTCATTGAACTGTGAGTTTCTGTCGCGATAGTCATTTCTTGGCCGCTCAAAGTTTGTCCTACCTTTATTTCCCTGCTCTCTATTATCAAATTTATTAAATTGCTGTGGAGCTTTAAAATTGTCTATGTGCTTCTTTTTAGCACCACTTACCTCTGCCTGAGCTGCCTGATACCTCTCAGCAACATTTAAAATTTCCCCCAACTTCTCTGCACCTTGTTCCATGAGAAATTTTCTCATGTCTGGAGCCATGGACTCTCTCAATTGCTCAATCATGATCATTTCTTTAAGATCTTGGGTCTTCCCCAGAGCCGTCCATTTCTCCAAATAGGTTTCTAATCTAGCAGAGAATTGGTGGTATGTCTCCCCAGACAACAGTTTGGCATTTCTAAATTTCTTACGATAAAATTCACCATTCTTCTCGTACCTTAATAACAAAGCCTGCTTTAACATGTCATAATTGTCTTGGTCTTCCCTGTTCATTTTGGCAAATACTTCATAAGAAGTACCTCTCAATCCCTGTGATAGCTTTAAACTCCACCTCTCTCTCTCTAACCCATATGTAGTAGCTAATAACTCAAAACGTCCTAGGTACCCCTCTATGTCATCGTCTTTTTCAACAAAATGGTCTAAATGAAACCCCATAGCTGAGTTTGAGGCTCCCAGACTGGGCGTAGCATCTGAGGCAAAAGGGCTGGCACCATTTTCAGGAGCCGGGCCTTGTAATTCCAGCTCCCTTAGTCGTAATTCGTGCTCCCTTTGCAACCTTCTATCTTCTGCCTCCCTTTCGGCAGTCAACCTTTTTTCTTCTGCCTCCCTTTCGGCAGTCAACCTTTTTTCTTCTGCCCCCCTTTGCTGTCGTTTTTCTTCTGCCTCCCTTTGCTGTCGTTTTTCTTCTGCCTCAATCTGCAGCCTCTTAATTTCTCTATCAGCCTCAATTTGTAACCTCTTCTCTTCAGCTACCTTTCTATCTTCCCTTTCAATATATTTATCACATTCAGCCGTTACATATTGAATTAAAATTGACCATCCATTCCCATCTCCTTTGCGGTCAGCACAGCAGCTGATCGGAATTTTGCTAGCTCCGCCATACTTTTCAGACAATATAATAATATACAAGCTAAATCTCTAACCAGTAAATACACTAAGTACTTCTTATGACTATAGTCTAACTAATTCTAACTAACCAGTTAACTAATTAATTATCACTGGCTGTGAAGATTCACCAACTTTTATCTGCAGGGACACTTTTAATTTTAAAGGGAATTTCACAATTTTTTTTTTTCTAATTTTATTTCTCCAACCAGGAGATCCTAATATTACTGTTGGGCTAATTATCCCTGGACAAGACCCCAATGTATGTAGTGGGTTTGATGGTATTGTATGATGGTGATATTACTAAATGTAATGTATGAGGCCAGCTGTGAAGGCTCCTGAGATAAAATGTAGTTGTGAATTGTCAGAAGGCCTTTCTTGCTACCACTACGACCTCACACTCAATTTTTTTTTCTTAATGAATGTAGCTATGTAAAATGTCTAGGGTAATGATATGTAATGTGGTGTGATAGTTATAGATACACCCACAGATATTTAAGCAGACTAATAATATTTAACAAATATTATAATACACTGAACTAACTCAAGAGTGTAAAATTTTTTGATAGAATTATATTACATTTATTTGTTCTGGATCAAGTTTTATGTTGACCAGAACTTTTTTTAAAAAAAAAGGATTTAAAATTTATGAAAGATAGGCATGGAATGTTACATAATAAATGCAAGAGTGTACATATATAAGTACTAGACTAGTTAGTTTTATTAAAATGTTCTAGTAGTCATCTACTTGGGAGGATAGTTAATGCTTGTGCTGTTGGGGTGGCCTCATCACACCTGTCTATATTGACTACACAGTGTCCAGTAAATTGCAGGAATTTTATGGGGTATTAGTAACTAAAAGGCGTTGGTGAACTTCCAGCAGACCAGAGGCTCACTCATCTTGCATATGTAGCTCTGGTGCTGAAATCTGGTGGTCCCACCTCTCCGTGCTGGCGGGCAATAATAGTGGTCTCTGTCACAACGTACTGCACAGATACACTCGAGTAAAATCACCAACTGAATGGACACCGCCTTGTTGACAGCTGAAACTCACAGCTCAGATTATGAATAAAGAACACAGAAATGCTAGCAAAACTCAGCTGAGCTGCTGGCTATAGTATGGCGTCCCTGAACTATTTCACTTTCTTTCATTTGGAAATCACCACACTTTAAAATACTGTGTCTATCATCGAACAACTATTGAGGAATGGCCCCACTTGCGCGTCTGAGCGCCGATAAAATGATTGTCTGTGGCCAATCACTGCCTAGGTTTATTTCAAATTCAAATTTCCTACCCTAAAGTCATTTCAGTCATGCTTCAGTCAAGTATGGATGTTTATCTGTTAGTCTGTCCGTCTCTACTTGTTTTTTTTCAAAAACGTACTTGATTTTTGAACCAACCTTTCTCTCCCCTCCAAAATTTTGTCGTTAAAAGTTATATTTAGACACAGCTCCCACCAATGTCCCTTCGCTTCCCTACTAAGTAGATTTGAACACCTGCGTCTCGAGGTCGTGTTTTTTTGTGCAAATAGCGACACTTTTTATTCCATACAGTTTGTCGCTGATGTGAACAACACTGTCTTTTGTCATTATCTTCAATATTATCTATCCGTCTGTAAAATTAAGAACATATTAGTTCACTGCTCAGAATGGGCCATCCGGCCAGCTAATTTTTATATTCCTAACATTAATATTACGAAAAAGTTACTTTTTAATTTTTGTAATATTCCAAACATCTGCGTTCTGCAGCTGAATTCAAATCAAAGGCTTGGTATCGCAAAAGCGACCAATAAATGACTGTGGCGTATCATATCCAAGGTCCCTTCTGTCGAGTTCCTTACTTTATGTCAACTTGGGAAACGTGACTTTTCTCCGTTCCCCCCACCCCCCCCCAATTGCGTCTCCTTAGCCTTTCTAGTCTCACGCAATCTTTCCAGTCATATTTTTTCCTTTTATCCGCCGTTCCCCTCCTGTCTAGCAAGTCAATTTTTATGGAGGGTGATGACCCGCGGTCTGGGCGATCATGTACTATCAGCAGCCTACGCATTATGTTTTTATCCTTACATGTTATCTTTGGAGGTATTTTACCGTTGTATCTCTGTCAATTTCACTACAGTTTGGTACTGAGGTGGGATCCTTTCAAACGTGTTCCTTACATTCAATTAATACGAATCCAGTAATGTTCAAGCTAGATAAAATGTCCGTTGACCTTGCTTGAGGTCATCCAACTAAGCATGTACTCCCATACCACGAACTCCCGCATTCGTCCAATAAGAGACTGTTTCTATCCAAGACATAGTTCCATATACCGTATACTCAATATATATTCACTGGTACATATATGAAGAGGTATCTGAGTTAGTATCTTTAGGTTTTAACTAACCTCTCAAAAATCATGCCACGACTTTGGCATTACAATAAAGGCGTTTACACATATGAATACTGCAATCAAATTAACTTCTTTCCGTCGTAGGAATCCTCCTTCTACGATCGATCTCAGAGGCTATCAACTCCGTAGGTCCATTCTAGGGATAACATTACAAGATGGATCCCCGCTAGACTGATACAAGGAGCAGCCTTAAACTACACGTTTCACTCACTAATCATACAAATATGAGGGGCGACAACTTACATAATACTATCCATATTGGCTTCGACCTGAAGACCAATATCGCAATAAGGATGGCTTCCACCATACTTGCCACAACACAAGAAATATTCCACAGACAACACAATGGTCCGTACTGCCCCATACCAAAACATGACGTCATAATCTACTCAACTAGGTTACCCGTGCGTCCCAAAGCAACTCACACTGCTTTGTGCACGTCAGTGCGCGAATCATTCGACCGCACAAATAATATAACTATATTGAGACTGGTGCGTACATTTGGCAGGACCGAAGACTACCCCCTTAGGTAATAAATGTACGTAACACCAAGTTTACTATAGTTTTTTTCACGTTTGTGTGTCTGGTTGTTACATAGCTGTGTGTGTGTGTGTTTAGTTAAACGTATATTTCTAGATATAGGGAGGTGCAAGATTGTCTTATACTAAAATATTGTTGTATAAATAGTCTGGACTAGAGAAACTACTCATTCCAGAGACAGATCTTCTCAAAACTATTCACTCGTGAAATCTATTCTCACACCTTTAATTCTCACTTACTTATCACCATCCACTCTACTCTCTACTCAGGCGGGACCATAAATATCTTTAAAACCTATCTAAATTTACGATAGTGTTAAATCATACTACCCCCGCGTGTTTTAAAATATTACATTTTAAAATGCCAACGCTTGACTTTCTAAAAAATGGTGTAATACTTCCGCTTGCATCTTTATGGGAACTCACCAACAAATCTGTGAACTCATTCCTGCCCAGATGCTTTCCGCCAATATTGTCTTCCCAGACAGATTACCTGTAATAATTACACAGGGATAGGCCGACGGAAGCTATTATCTCATTATCACCTGTGATTTCGTGCCTCCGCCTGAAAGATCTCTCAAACAGACAATATGGCCTCCTTTCATCGATCGTGCGCGACCATATTGTGTCTAGACAGATCGTCTTCTATCAAAGGTGGCTAGGCGATTCAAGTCATAAGAGTATTACCGCTGACATGTGTAATTAGCCTGGTATTGTTACAGTTCACCTGGTGAAACGTAAATATGTCTGGGTGCGGCGAAAGAGTAAAATGTAGGTGAGGGCAATAAATATGCCAAATGATAGGACGATGAGTAATTAAAATGAAGAAATGAAGTGATACTGTCGGAGATGACGAGAGTTATTAACAGTGTACGACTGATTTCGTCACAGTCACATAGATATTGTATTGCAAAAATAATGTCATATAGAATTTGAGTTACAGGCGTAATGTCACATCGATCTTGAACCGCAGTAATAATGTAACAAACAGAGATATTAAACTTTAGATTAGTCGCTAAAGATTTGAATGAGAGAGCAGGGATGCCATTCTATATTTTGTTCACCAAACACTCATGGAAACAACATGGAATATAATCAAATACATCGCCCTTGAGTCACTTGTGTTTGACACTGGAGCAAAGAATAGTTAGACTGCAAGCAAGCTATGGGAAGTCTGTAGAAGGCTACTAAGGTGGCTTGGGTGTGGGTCCGGCTAATATGGATCTAATATAAAGAACAAGAAACGTCATGGCCTCAAAACCCAGCCCCTGCAGACCCGAGTGGAACAGTCCCGATTACGACGGTTTGGCCATATCTGCAGAATGGGAGAAGATTGGTCACCACGACAAATATGGGAAACCAAGAGCCATGGATCCAGACCTCCAGGACGACCCAGAGTTCACTGGGAGGACAACATTAGACAATCTCTGAAGGACCGAGGACTAGATTGGAACCAGGCCAGGAAGACGACAGCGGATAAGATAATATGGCGTTCTCTCTGGCAGAGCTCTACATCCCAGGGTAGGAGAGGAGCGACTAAGTAAGTAAGTAGTATCAGAGGTGTCCCTAAAGTATTTGGCCCGGGGGTGGATTCTACCCTACCATAATGAAACACTTTTGCAGTATATCTTTAAACGTCAGTCCTATCATAATATTGTTCTATGGTATCCCCTTCTTATCTGTCACCCGGGGCGGACCGCCCCACTCGCACCCCGCTTAGTACACCACTGAGTAAGTACAAAGAACCAGAAAATTACCAGTGGAACAAGATGTTTACTGTGGAACAAGATCCACTGGCCTTGTATAGTACATACACTGAGAAAAATCAATTGATAGCATCAGAAGGCAGTTCTTGTTCTGAAATCCCCAGGTTAAGAGAAAAAGAGAGAGATCAGAAAACACACACACGTATACAGAAAATCAAGTCAGACATACACATTTGGGATAAAGAAGACATGAGAAGATATTAAACAGATAGCACTTGACTGAAAGGCTTGGTGTCGTTAAAAGTTGTAAAAGAGAGAAACTATGTGCATATATTTGAAGAGATGAGATGATTAGAGGAAAACAGTGGAACCTGTGCATAAGTCTCATTTAGCCGTTTATTGCTGTCCAATGTCTCTTTTGGCCGTTTGTTGCTGTCCAATGTCTCATTTGGCGTTTGTTGCTGTCCAATGTCTCGTTTGGCCGTTTGTTGCTGTCCAATGTCTCATTTGGCCGTTTGTTGCTGTCCAATGTTTCATTTGGCCGTTTGTTGCTGTCCAATGTTTCATTTGGCGTTTGTTGCTGTTGTCGTGGAATATTCTAATCCACATATATAAATTATCAAGTAAATATAAAGCCTAATAAATACATATAATAAATAAAGGAAGAAGAATGGTAAAGAACAGTGCTGTCACAATGACAGTACTCGAAATCCCCCTTGTTTTCTGCTTCGTCTGCAAATTGTAACGCTTTCACGTTGATAGTAAAAGCTTACTATATTATTACCCGCTTTCTTCAATGAAACGTGTGCTGTATTTCTTGGAAAAACATTGAGAGGCCCTGCGTAATGACCTAAATTAATCCTACATTAATTATATTACGTTACCAAAACGAACGAACAGATGGACTCAAAGTAGAAAAAGAGAAAGAGGGGCGAATGAAATCGGGAACGCATGCAAAATTAAACACGCTTCGCGCGATACACAAATGCTGCCATCACGCGTGTAAGACTACATGCACTAAATTTTTTTTTCAGACGGACAGTGATAAAATACATTACCCATCCCAGAGTTAGGTTTATAAATCATAAAAAACGCTTATTAGGAAAGATAACAATAGATGGGTTTACGGTTGAAAACATAACAGTACCCAGACAGCACATCTTCGAAACAGGAGGTAGAAAATACATATTTTGAACGCCGCCACGTAGATCTTTTAAATTTGTATAATTGGGTTCCTTAGGGCTTGATGACAAAGAATATGTAAAACGTTACGCAAATAGTCCAGGCATTAATAAATTATACCCAAAATAAAATAGTGAGGATGCCTGACAGCATGAAATCATTTCTGCTCATAAAATTTTTTTATAACGTGTTTGAAAAAATCTTACGTTACAGAATTAGCCTACCATGTAAACTCCAAATTGATTGGAGCGCAACAAATGAAAGACTAACCACGATTGGTCGGGCTATAAATACTATCTTTCGTTGTTAGGGGAGACGGGGAAAGGTAACATTTTTTCAAACACTTGTCGAAACGGGGCCTCATTGGCTAGACTCGCTGATATAATCACTTAGGAGCGTTAGTTCGAAACCACTTGTTTAAATAAGCTTGATAAAGCATCAGTGCGTTGAAGCCAGCTCATATTTTGCCAAATAAAAGCCTGGAATATAAACAGATGGGAATTTGTGCCAGTTTGTGCCAGAATTCATTGCTAATCAACGTATCTGTGTTTATTTCCATGAAATTGTGGTAAGCTTGAACCATTCAGTATCTTTTAATGAAAATTGAATGTAAATTGTTAATTTATGCCTGTATATATATGTGTAGTTCAGTGGCAAACAGGAGATAAAGCCTATAATGCTCCAGCCTGAACAGAGGGTGTCGGAGGGAAGTAAAACGGCATGGAATGGCCAAATAGTACACTGACACCTGGATGATTGATTAGAAAGAAATAATGCTGGAAGTGCAGAGGCGTGGTAACCATTAAGGAGGTAAATACTGGTATAAAGTATTTCAGATGAAGCTGACAGTTGGCCTAACGCTCTGAACTCAATGTTTGTGATGTGTTGTGATCAGTGTAATAGAGAGTATAAGTTAGTTATGAAGTAGAAGGTACATCCTTCTTGATTTCAGGGACCGTAGTCTTGATGGTACTGAGCAGCACCTAGTCAGAGCTTTGCTGAATCCAGAGTCGGACAGCATACTCCTTGGTCTTTTTAGCTATCAGTGAGGTGTCTCCAGAGCCCAGGGGAGAATTCGAGCAGAGGAGTCCTTTCCTGCCGCCATCACGCAAGATAAGCAGATTTGGCCAGCTGAGCTCAACATTATGTCCCCTCATCTTGAAATAACTTTGTAAAAATAACATTCAGAGGGGAATTTAATTGTCTTAATATCAGGAACTGAGAACATCTCCAATACTAGTCCCTAAGACAAACTATTGAAGTCATGATGACAAATACCAACAGAGCTTGAACAAAACAAAACCAGTATTACCTCATATTACCACTACACAACTGACACACATAGGATATTTTTAATAATATATGTCACTACAATATTCATATTGATAAAGTCTGTACATATACTTGTAATTAAAATTGATTGTGATTCCTGGTTCCTTTGTATTTGAATCAGGACACATATACCTTTATGATAACCATGAATACACATTGTTATTTGAAAAGTTAACAGTGACTCCTTAAGATATTCTCATAGAGTGTTATATGTATGTGAGTGTCACAGTGTTGTCAAGAGTAGTGGATTAAATTAAATTGTTTATCTGTCTGTTGTTGTGACTTACACTTCATCATACACATACCCTAGACACATAACGTAGTCATCACACTATTCCAGAATAATTCTGACTGAGATATATAGATATGTGGTAGCAAGTAAGGTTATCTATAATACACAACTCTTAATAGATATAGATACCTTCACAGCTGATCTCAGTCAGTACACTAAGTCCCCTATAAATATTTATAACATCCCACTTCACCACATATATTGGGGTCTCGCTCTTGGGATTTTGAATCTTTCCCTATTAAAAATATTGGGGGTAATTCACTTCAGGGAATATAAGAATTAAAAGGTATCCTTGGGTGGAATTAAATAAGGTTGAGCTCACGGTGCCTGTGTTGTCCATTATATATATTTAGAATTTGAATTGTTGGTTAGACATTGTAGAAATTTACCTGATAGACAATGGCGGACCTGGCCAAGTTTCGATCTGCTGCTGTACAGACTGCAAAGGAGTTAGGATTAGATGGGCAAGCTATGGTTGCCTATGTCACTACGGAATGTGACAAATTTATTGAACGCGAAGAAAGAAGATTAGAAAAAGAGGCCGAAAGAAAGTTAGAGGCTGAGACTAAGAGGTTGCAGATTGAGGCTGAGGCTAAGAAATTGGAGGCAGAAAGAGAAGAAAGAAGATTGACTGCAGAGAGGGAAGCAGAAAAGGAGGAGAAGAGATTACAAAGGGAACATGAGTTACGACTAAGGGAGTTTGAGTTTCAAGGCCATGCTCCTGAAAATGGTGCCAGTCCCTTTGCCTCTGATGCCACTGCTAGCCAAGGAGCCTCAACCTCAGCTATGAATTTTCATTTAGATCATTTTGTTGAGAAAGACGATGATATTGAGAGCTACCTAAATAGGCATGAGCTATTAGCTACCACGTATGGGTTAGAGAGAGAAAGGTGGAGCTTAAAGTTATCTCAGGGACTTCGTGGGGCAGCTTATGAAGTTTTTGCAAAAATGAGCAGAGGTGATCAGGAAAATTATGACATGCTAAAGCAGGCTCTTTTGTTAAGGTATGAAAAGAATGCAGAATTTTATAGGAAAAAATTTAGGAATGCTAAACTACTGGCAGGTGAAACCTATCACCAGTTCTCTGCACGAATAGAGACATACTTGGAGAAATGGACTTCTCTGGGGAAAACCCAAGATCTTAAGGAAATGGTCCTTATAGAGCAATTAAGAGAGTCCATGGCTCCAGACCTGAGAAAGTTTCTCATGGAACAAGGTGCAGAGAGGCTGGGTGAGTTGCTAAATGTTGCTGAAAGGTATCAAGCAGCTCAAGCAGAGGTAACAGGTAATAAAAAGAAACAAGTGGATAACTTTAGGGCACCACAGAACTTTAATAAATTTGATCCTAAGGATCAAAATAAAGGTAAGCACCAATTTGATAGGTCACGGTATGAAAATAAAAATAAATTCCCACAATTCGATGAAAGGAAATATGATGAAAGAAAATCTTTCAACCAAGGAAAAAGGTGGTGTAAAAATTGTCAGATGGACAATCATGACACTGACCGTTGCAGAAGGAAACCTGTGTATATGGCAACCCTTCAGGTCAGGTCGACCTCAAGACAGGAGGAGGATATTATGTTAGATACCACTCCAGAAGAGATGAGGAAGGCACAGGCTGGGGATAAAACACTCAAGCCTTGTTTCAGAAAATTGTCAACTTGTCATACAACTCCAGGCAAGGGAGACTTTTATATGAAAAACAAGTTGATGTATAGGAAGACTGGAGCTAGATCCAATGGTCACGGACAGCTGGTTCTTCCAAAAAGATATAGGGCAGAATTAATAAGGAGCCTACATGTGAAACCAGATGGGGACCATGAGAAGATAGGTACCATCATTCAAAAGGTGGCTCACAATTATTATTGGCCCAAAGCAAGATGGGACATTGAGAATTTTGTAGAAAGGTGTAGCATAGCACATGAGGGAACACCCACAAGTGGGAACATGGATCAGGACCTGGACACGCCCCGGGGCAAAATTAGGCCTGATAATAAAAAGAAAAATAGATTTGATAAAGTGGACCAAATGGAATGGGAAGCCCCTTTTCACGGACAAGCTTCACTTAACTGTTTTACAATGGCCACTATGCGGAGAGTGCAAAGAGATGTCTTACCCCAGGATAAGCCGAAAATCCCTCAATCGGACTTAAACAAACTGGAGGAAGAGGAGGTAGAGAGGAAATCTCTCATCAAGAATTTTAAGTGGGGAGACAGCCCCAAGAGAAAAATTGGTAGCGGTCGTTTTGTGAATGATAATTCTGGGAGGAAAAATCATCACTATAAAGCTTCGAGTGGAAGAGACCATACCGGTGCATGGACAAATAGGTCCACACAATTAAAGGTCCATATGTAGCTATGTTAAGAACGTGGACTGATGAAAAGGCAGAGGAAAACATTACATCTTCATACCAATATGTGAATGAGCTGACCACTCGGTTGAAAACTGGCTGGAAACTTGCCAATGAAAATTTGAAACAAGCCAGGAAGAAACATGCTGCCTATTATAACAGGAAGGCGAAAGACAGAAATTTGACTGTGGGAGAGAAAGTACTGCTTCTTTTGCCCGGGAGTCAGAATAAGTTACAAATTGGATGGCAGGGTCCATATACAGTTCTAGAGAAGGTGTCTAGAACAAATTATAAGATAGATAAGAAGGGGAAAGAAAAAATCTATCATGTGAATCTCCTGAAGAAATATTTGGAAAGAGAACATCAGGAAGAGACACACTTGTTGACCTTGTCCATCGCCATGGAGATGAAAAGGGAACCACTTTCATCATTTGAATATCCATTACACCCCTGTGAGACAGCAGCACAGGTGAAAATCAGTACACATTTAACGAAAACTCAGAAAGAGAGAGTGCAACAGGTTCTAAATAATCATGCAGAGGTGTTAACAGACCGACCAGGGCATACAAACCTATTGGAATATGATATGAAACTCATAGACTCCACACCTGTCTGTATGAAACCATATTCGATTCCGTTTGCTAAGGAGAAAGCTTTGAAGGAAGAGATAGACTATCTATTGAAGGAAGGAATTATTTCGCACAGTGAATCTTCGTATAGTTCCGGTGTTGTACTCTTAAGGAAGCCCTCTGGAGAACATAGACTCTGTATAGATTACAGGAGACTGAATGCTATTACAGAAGGACAGGTGGATCCATTGCCGGATACAAATCAGCTGTTTGCCAGACTAAATAAAGCTAAATATTTCTCAAAAGTGGATCTGAGTAAAGGATACTATCAGATTCCAGTAAAGCCTGAGGTTAGACCATACCTAGCTTTTAGTACCTCAGAAGGACACTATGAGTTTAATAGATTGCCATTTGGATTGAAGAATGCGCCTAGTGTCTTCTCTAGAATGATGAGAAAATTATTGGATCCTCTGAATAATCCCTGTATAACAAATTTTATGGATGATATCCTTATAGCAACAGAAACATTTGAGGAACACATTGACTCTCTGAACATGCTGTTTGATCGACTTAGGGAGGCAAATTTAACAGCCCGACCAACCAAATGTTGCGTTGGATGTAAAGAATTGGAATTTTTGGGACACACAGTTTATCAGGGAAACATGACCCCTGACCCAAAGAATTTAGAGAAACTACAGAAAGCCCCGAGACCACAAACCAAGAAGGACGTGAGATCCTTTGTCTCATTATGTGGTTTCTACCAGAAGTATATCAAAAATTTTAATTCCATATGTGCACCGTTAACTGAATTGACACGTAAAGGACATCCAGATCGCATTACACGGACACCACAATGTGAAATGACTTACCAAGAATTGAAGGAAAAGCTCACAAGTAAACCCATTTTGAAATTACCTGACTTAAGTCAAGAATTCATAGTAAGGACGGATGCAAGTAATATTGGGCTGGGTGCAACTCTACTACAGAAATCAGATGCATTGGATGGGGAATTAAGCCCAGTGGCATATGCTAGCAGAAAGTTGAATAAAGCTGAAATCAACTACTCAACTAGCGAAAAAGAATGTCTTGCAGTAATATGGGCAATAAAGAAATTCAATATTTATCTATATGGGAAGGCATTTAAGTTGCAAACAGATCACAAACCTTTATCGTTTCTAGCACAGGCTAAGCATGAGAACTCTAGGTTACTCCGATGGTCTTTACTTCTGGCTCCATATAATTTTAGCATTGAGTATATATCTGGAAAAACCAATTTGGGAGCGGATTTTTTAAGCCGCCATCCGTGTGATGAGAATCACCGTAAACCCCCAGAAATAATAATAAATTTCTCTATGTGTATATAGAATAAAGGACTGACATATAATGTCTGTTTTAAGAGGGGAGGTGTCGTGGAATATTCTAATCCACATATATAAATTATCAAGTAAATATAAAGCCTAATAAATACATATAATAAATAAAGGAAGAAGAATGGTAAAGAACAGTGCTGTCACAATGACAGTACTCGAAATCCCCCTTGTTTTCTGCTTCGTCTGCAAATTGTAACGCTTTCACGTTGATAGTAAAAGCTTACTATATTATTACCCGCTTTCTTCAATGAAACGTGTGCTGTATTTCTTGGAAAAACATTGAGAGGCCCTGCGTAATGACCTAAATTAATCCTATCATTAATTATATTACGTTACCAAAACGAACGAACAGATGGACTCAAAGTAGAAAAAGAGAAAGAGGGGCGAATGAAATCGGGAACGCATGCAAAAAAAAACACGCTTCGCGCGATACACAAATGCTGCCATCACGCGTGTAAGACTACATGCACTAACTTTTTTTTTCAGACGGACAGTGATAAAATACATTACCCATCCCAGAGTTAGGTTTATAAATCATAAAAAACGCTTATTAGGAAAGATAACAATAGATGGGTTTACGGTTGAAAACATAACAGTACCCAGACAGCACATCTTCGAAACAGGAGGTAGAAGAAATTGCATATTTTGAACGCAGCCACGTAGCTCTTTTAAATTTGGATATTTGGGTTCCTTAGGGCTTGCTGACAAAAAATATGTAAAACGTTACGCAAATAGTCCAGGAATTAATAAATTATACCCAAAATAAAATAGTGAGGATGCCTGACAGCATGGAATCATTTCTGCTCATAAAATTTTTTTATAACGTGTTTGAAAAAAATCTTACGTTACAGAATTAGCCTACCATGTAAACTCCAAATTGATTGGAGCGCAACAAATGAAAGACTAACCACGATTGGTCGGGCTATAAATACTATCTTTCGTTGTTAGGGGAGACGGGGAAAGGTAACATTTTTTCAAACACTTGTCGAAACGGGGCCTCATTGGCTAGACTCGCTGATATAATCACTTAGGAGCGTTAGTTCGAAACCACTTGTTTAAATAAGCTTGATAAAGCATCAGTGCGTTGAAGCCAGCTCATATTTTGCCAAATAAAAGCCTGGAATATAAGCAGATGGGAATTTGTGCCAGTTTGTGCCAGAATTCATTGCTAATCAACGTATCTGTGTTTATTTCCATGAAATTGTGGTAAGCTTGAACCATTCAGTATCTTTTAATGAAAATTGAATGTAAATTGTTAATTTATGCCTGTATATATATGTGTAGTTCAGTGGCAAACAGGAGATAAAGCCTATAATGCTCCAGCCTGAACAGAGGGTGTCGGAGGGAAGTAAAACGGCATGGAATGGCCAAATAGTACACTGACACCTGGATGATTGATTAGAAAGAAATAATGCTGGAAGTGCAGAGGCGTGGTAACCATTAAGGAGGTAAATACTGGTATAAAGTATTTCAGATGAAGCTGACAGTTGGCCTAACGCTCTGAACTCAATGTTTGTGATGTGTTGTGATCAGTGTAAAAGAGAGTATAAGTTAGTTATGAAGTAGAAGGTACATCCTTCTTGATTTCAGGGACCGTGGTCTTGATGGTACTGAGCAGCACCTGGTCAGAGCTTTGCTGAATCCAGAGTCGGACAGCATACTCCTTGGTCTTTTTAGCTATCAGTGAGGTGTCTCCAGAGCCCAGGGGAGAATTCGAGCAGAGGAGTCCTTTCCTGCCGCCATCACGCAAGATAAGCAGATTTGGCCAGCTGAGCTCAACATTATGTCCCCTCATCTTGAAATAACTTTGTAAAAATAACATTCAGAGGGGAATTTAATTGTCTTAATATCAGGAACTGAGAACATCTCCAATACTAGTCCCTAAGACAAACTATTGAAGTCATGATGACAAATACCAACAGAGCTTGAACAAAACAAAACCAGTATTACCTCATATTACCACTACACAACTGACACACATAGGATATTTTTAATAATATATGTCACTACAATATTCATATTGATAAAGTCTGTACATATACTTGTAATTAAAATTGATTGTGATTCCTGGTTCCTTTGTATTTGAATCAGGACACATATACCTTTATGATAACCATGAATACATATTGTTATTTGAAAAGTTAACAGTGACTCCTTAAGATATTCTCATAGAGTGTTATATGTATGTGAGTGTCACAGTGTTGTCAAGAGTAGTGGATAAATTAAATTGTTTATCTGTCTGTTGTTGTGACTTACACTTCATCATACACATACCCTAGACACATAACGTAGTCATCACACTATTCCAGAATAATTCTGACTGAGATATATAGATATGTGGTAGCAAGTAAGGTTATCTATAATACACAACTCTTAATAGATATAGATACCTTCACAGCTGATCTCAGTCAGTACACTAAGTCCCCTATAAATATTTATAACATCCCACTTCACCACAGCTGTCCAATGTCTCATTTGGCGTTTGTTGCTGTTCAATGTCTCATTTGGCCGTTTGTTGCTGCCCAGTATCTTATTTAGCTGTTTGTTGCTGTCCAGTGTCTCATTTGGCCGTTTGTTTCTGTCCAATATCACATTTGACCGTTTGTTGCTGTCCAATATCACATTTGACCGTTTTTTGCTGTCCAATATCACATTTGACCGTTTGTTGCTGTCCAATATCTGATTTGATCGTTTGTTGCTGTCCAATATGACCGTTTGTTGCTGTCGAAAATGTCGTGTAACGACTTCTCACCGACTTTTTCTTCTGTCTATTATTTTATTCCTCTAAAAAATCTCTATCGCTAGATTGAAAACTAATTCCCTTCAGAAATCTTTTTCATTCTTATAATGATAAAGTCTCTCTCTCTAGCCTTAGATTTCACAGAATTCGCTAGCCTCGGGATTCACACGGCCAAAGGTAATAAATTATTCCCTTAGCCTGCGAAAGTCATTCCACTTGAAAGGTGAAAAAATCGTGCTACGACAGTCCGGAAGTCGACCCTTTGTTGGTGTCACGAACTGGACGCACGTAAATCAGCACGTACACCGTGGATGCTACGGCCAGTTAAAATGAAGATAACTTGGAAATGATACCCCTGGGACCAAGATAGAATTTACTGTGTGGCCACCCAACAGGTCGACCAAAAATACAGTTGGAATTGAGGAAATTTTAAGCCATTAGACCGGTGACCATCATTCGAAGCAGACGTGAGTTTATGGAGCCCGGAGTGGGTATTACTTGTTGCGAGAATCCGTAGTGAATTCAGTTGAGCGAAGTGAGTAATCTAATACTGCAGATTGTATAATATGAATAATCATATTTTTATCCACAGCTTATTATTGCAGTACCTTTTGTAAGCAAAGTTTTAAATGTATTTCCATTTTCAGTGACAATAAATTATTTGCGTATTTACAGATCACTCAAACTAATGTATGATGTATGAGTTTGCTGAGGTCATAGACCTAATTAACCATTGATCTTTATCTCACAGCCAGGCAGAAATAAGACAGGGTTAAATAATTGATGTATATTATTGTTGTTATTTTGGGATTTGCATATTGACCCAAGCAAAACAGAAGTGTATTAGTGGTCCTTCTATTTTCTATTTCTTATAAGGCTTCAGTGTTCTCTGTCAAGACTACAAACTTGATAAAAAGTGTTCTCAATCACTTCTCCCTTTGTCTCATATTGGATTACATGTATTTAATGCAATCCTATGCATATACCATGTTGTATGATTGAAGAACTATTTTTATTATCAGTTATAGACATGTTATTTTCTACAGGAACCAGGACTTTAAGAATGTTTACAATTATTTAGCTATATAATGAATTTACCACTTGACTGACAAAATGTAAGTCAGCGGTTCTCAAACCTTGAGACCATGACTACCCTCCAAATGATTACTGCTCGAGTAGCAAAAATGTAAATCATTGGTTCTCAGACCTTGGCAGTAATGACACCCCAACATGTTAAAGCAGCAAAGGAAACTATTACCCGGTGGTTCTCAAACCATTGTTGACAGTGACCCCAAAATTAAAATACTGCTCTATGGGCACTAGGTGAACCAGTGGTTCTCAACCATTTGATGACCCCAGCCCCTAATTCACAGTTTGTAAAACTCATTGCCCACATGGGGACAACCACTGCTGTAAATAAGCAGACAGCCAGATAGAGACTGAGAACTCAAGATACGCTATAATGTCAGTTAAGAAGGAGTATTTCATAGATAATAGATCACACATTGTTACTGAATGGTAGTTAGCATTGTATTAATTTAATTTCTGATGGACGCTTACCGGCCATCAGACTTAGGAGATGATTGCTCTGGAAACCACTAACGGTACTTCAATTGTTTCCAGTCCAACCAGGTTGCGGTTACAAAGTACGAACCCAGGTTGCGGTTACAAAGTACTAACCCAGGTTGCGGTTACAAGGTACCTAAACCAGGTTACGGGTTCATGGTACAAACCAGGGTACAGGTCCATGGTACAAACCAGGGTACGGGTCCACGGTACCAAAGATTACCCCTACCCACCATACCCACCACCATACCCCATTAATCACCAGTAACCATACCTTACCAAAGCACCAAACCACATCCTATAGCACCCAGTAAAAGCCATATTACCACACATCCCATAAGCAGAAGAGGTATTCTGGCAAACGGGTGATCAGCCCGTTGGTAGAGGTGACTTACCCCATCCTTATCTGTGATGTGCACTGAGTCCAGGGAAGCAAACTCTGACACCCTCTGAACCCATTAACTGTTATGAGACCAACGTGCTGGGGCAGACCAAATCAAGAGAGTCCGAAACAAAATCATCTCGGCAGCTACTACAGGCCTTCGGAGAGATGAGTATAACACCCACCAGCAGTACAGCAATAGAAGAGATCTACTGTCCATATGATGAAATACTAGTTGTTTTTTTTTCTAAACAGTAGTGCTAAACTTTTTTTTTCATATTTATATGTATGTTCAAATCTGTGAGAATCTATACCCTTTTATTCAATTTAACTTAACAGCGTCTGTTGTAATTTTTTCTTGTTAACTTTATTTGGGCTGTATTTTGTTTTTTAAATACAAATCTACACCCTGGGGCCTCAGCCATAATTCAATTAACTTCTATAGGGTCGGGATATTTTTAATGTGGCTGGACACCAAATCTCTTTCTCAACCTTATGTGCTTTACACAGTCCTTTTGTAGGATTCCTGAGAGAGAATTTATCGTCCAGAAAAATATCTTGTTTAGGTGCCAGAATTCTCTTTTAAGTAAATTTCTAGTACACTAATTTCCCGAGGAGAGGTAGTTTCTTCGAACTCGTAGACTATCAATAAAATATTATTATCTTTATTCTTCCATTCCATCCAAGCTGTCCTTCTCAAAACCACCTCACGACACAATATCACATTTGACCGTTTGTTGCTGTCCAAAATCACATTTGACCGTTTGTTGATGTCCATCTTCCCTATTTCTATGTATCAAAATAGTTTCATCATCATTTTCCTGTTCGTTCCTTGTGGAGCATGGGTCCACCCCCTACAGCTAGCTCCCTTGTAGAAGGCCCTACACCAAACATTCACATGCTGTAGCAGCGGTGGTGTCTGTAGCAATATGTTTGACATGATGAGTTTACCAAAACGGCTTTGACAGGCCGGCTAAACTAGGTGAGGGTAGCCGACTGGTTATAAACCTTCGGTGAGTTAGGGTCTGCCTACCCATGCAGGCGAAGACTGGATTCGGTAGACTGCGCGGAAGAAACCACCTGTTCGTTCAACGGGCATGACGGCGATTACCAGCAACGCGCTGTGGAGCGTAAGGAGCATGACGAGGCACGTAGAAAGCCATGGTCATCCACTGCACCTGACTTCATCTCCAGTCGTCTTGACTTGTCTTGCCACTGGATCAAGATGGACCCAGGCGAGAGAGTGAGGTCGACGAATTGCGCAACTCTTCCTCACTTTAAACCAAATCACTGCGCAAGTCGCTCTTTCATCAGCTAGAAAAGACCGTGTAATAAAACCTTCCTGTGATGCAAACATTCCCTGACCACATTCTCTCAGATCACTATCCTAACAATCCTAAATAATTTGTTTAGGTGCCAGAATTCTCTTTTGAGTAAGTAAATTTATTCTAGTACACTAGATTTCCCGAGGAAGAGGCAGTTTCTTCGAACTCCTTCCTTGATTCTTCTATTCCATCCAAGCTGTCCTTCTGAAAACCACCTCACGACACAATATCACATTTGACCGTTTGTTGATGTCCATCTTCCCTATTTCAGTCACCTTTTTTCATATCTTTTCATAGACTTGTGGATCCACCCCTAACAATCCTAATAATTGGATGAACAGAGTGGTCTTCATCACCCGTGATGGACGAACAACAACAACACCAACCTAATGCACAGTCTCATATTAATCGCCATGTACGAAATGCTTACAGGAGCAGTAAACAAATTCTTTCTTCGACTTATAAGAGACCCCAGTGAACTACACGTGGCATCAAAATCGTTTGATAGCCTAGAAAACATAAATATCGGCGGAAGCAGTTTTCACCAACCCCATTGACAGAGACAGACTGTGTGTAGCGATGGGAGAGCCTGGGATAGACCACCGACTATGTGAGAGAAAGAGGTGTGATTATATGAGGGCGATGGGAGAAAGCCTAAGATAGACCGCCGACATTATGAGAGAAACAGACGCAATTATATGTGAGCGATATGAGAAGCATGATACAGATACCCGACATTATGAGAGAAGCAGATGGGATTATATGAGAGCAATGAGAGATGCCTGATACAGGCCACCGAATTAATGAAAGTAACAGAGAGAGCTGAGACAGAAAAAGCAGAAGAATATCGGCGACAAAACCTGAGGAAAAAAAATATCGATACTGAACAACAATTACACGAATTCTCTGACGGGTTATCTTTTTTCCTGATGCTGAGAAGGATGAAGCCTGTCGTGTTGTTCCCGGGGGCAAAGCAGAAGGGAAAGACAGAATAGGCTTACCGTTCCCTCAGGCATCTCGTTCAAGGCGACTCGTGTGAAGCTGTGCATGTGATTGACAATATCATCATGGAAAACAAATAGCTGTAGTAACCACTGTCGTAAAAGCACGTGAATTGATACAGGCTTCCTGAGAGAGGCCACTTGCATGGTGGATCCATGCTACAGAGGGAGGACAACATGAGAAGATGCTGATGATGATACGAATTCGCGCCAACATCATCAACTTTCAGCTCGTGCTGCATATTAAGAAGACTGAGAAGTGGGTGTATAAGTAAATAGTACGTCATTTGACTAATTACTAAACAGCTCTTCAAGCGCAATCTGTTTTGTACACGTACAATTATCTTTAAAATGTTTGCCTTTTAGCCTGTGTCCTGAACATCTATATTTAGGTTGTCTGGGTTGTTCCTTCTTCGTGTGAGCGCTAAATAAAATTGACATTGAACAAAGACTGCTTATTGTAGCTTACTTATTTACTTAGTCGCTCCTCTTCTACCCAGGGGTGTAGATGTTTGCCAGAGAAAGCGCCATACTATCCTATTGGCTGTCTTTCTCCTGGCCTGGTTCCGGTCTTGTTCTTGGTCCTTCAGAGATGGTCTAATGTTGTCCTCCCAGCGGACTCTGGGTCGTCCTGGAGGTCTGGATTCCTGGCTCTTAGTTTCCCATATTTGTCATGGTAGCCGATCTTTTTCTTATAGTAGCTATACACCTAAATGATAAAATGATTGTCTCTTGTGCTTTCTTGATAGTCATGGTAAAAACTAAAATCATTGGCAAGTAACGACGTCTCAAGATGAAAGGAAGGCTGGCAGCACTTGGCTCTCAATTGATTCACGGGATGAAAACTCGTTCACCTTTAACTACTGCATGTGATGACTTCTTTTGTAATTTCTGAAGTATCAGTCCTCTATTTTTAGCGTTATCAGAATGCTAACATTACACACTAACATGAAAATGAGTGGTTTGGTGGCTCTTTTACTATGAAACTAAAATTATTACACTTTTCCGTAATTTGTTGACAGGTTACTTGGGAAGAGCTCGGTGAAATCCTAATAAAATAGATTACTTGTCGCTAAAGCTGGTGCGAATGTTTCTAATGCTATGACCAATGCAGCACGAAAATATTGAAAGGCTTGAGTGTTCTTGTAACTGGTGTTAAAGATAACTTTACTCAAAGCATAATGCAATTCGCGTCGTTTCCGTAGTTTCCTATAAAGCTGATGTGATTGTTTTTTTCCTTTCAAATAAATATTACTTAAATAATACACACGAAGGGGTATATTGCAAGATATCGTTAGAAATAAAGAAGTAGAAAACTAGACAACAAAAAAACAACAGAAGTGATAGGCTAACCGGGATCTCGAACCCAGGACCACACGAACGGCACTACCACCTCGCTACGAGAGTGAATCGTGACCAATCCCACTGCCAACTAGGTACCACAAAAGTATTGCTTCGTAAGTACGACCGCCTAACGTAACTACGGAATTTCGGACCGAGGAACGACCCAGATTAATTATAGACGTAATTACTTCTATAGCTTTATTACGAGTGCCTGCATCTGACCCCTTCTTTGTGAGTATATTATTTATTTCCCTTTCAGACGACAACTTCAGATTTTCATTTAGAAAACTCGTAATGTCCCAACAGTATTGATCTCTTATTCAAGCTCTTCCTGTTTGATCTGCCAATATACCCCAGAGGGATCACTGTTCTTTGTCTTTAATTATGTAAGTACCATCTTCCATGTATCTAGCGGCAAGCTCCTCCCTTACAGAACATATGAACTACGACAACAGTATATACATCACATATGCTAAAAATAGCTGTATGACCAGCAGAAGATGAGTGAGCTCCTGTTACTTTTGAAGTAAAATAGAATTGCTAATGTGAATATTGTAACAATTTTTTGTTGTTAATTCCTCTTTAGTTTCTTAATTAACTTTTCTAGACACATGTGTCTCCATTTTCTCATTTTTCCGTATCAGTTTATTTATTTTCATATAATCACATTGTCTTTAAGTTTCTCATTTGGGCTATTCAATTCTTGAGTACTTCATATCGCTATATTTTTCTCATTCCCATAAATTAATTTTTTATTTCATCTTTATCCTTTGCTAATACTCAGTATAATATGTCTTCTCATTTCCTCGGTTTATTCTCGTCTTCTTTGCGTCTAAGTAATATTCTAGGAATCTTTGGAGGCTCGCTGCGAGAGCCTCATCCAAGCCGCTTTCACTCACCAGAAGAATCTATGGAGCCAAGTTCATTGACTAATTGACTGAAGCTAATATAGTAACTCTTTTTGATAACGGTCATCAAATTGTGATGTTTTCTGTATTTATTTGTTCATAAATCATCTAGGTTCTGTTAGCTTGATTTGATTTTGCAACTGCCTTATTCGTTTCGTTTACTTAAAAATACAACTATTAGCGTAACAAGACAGTCCTTGGTCTGGAATACCCAGGGTAAGAAAAGAAGAGGAGGACAGAAAAACATATAGATACGGGTTCTAGAAACAATGATGAAAATATTGAAGAAGACATGACAAGACCTTCAACTTGGGCTGCACGTGACAGGAAGTTTGTTGAAGGTCTATGCTCCCTGGGGAGCTGAAAGGTAAAAAGGATGTCCCATAGCAGATACTGCCGTAGGGGAGTGAAGTGTTTGAGACTTCTCTATACTAGGTCCAGCATCGAGAGGTGGGGGGACCAGTTCCCTTCCTCGCTGCCTTTTCCTTCCCTAACTCAAGTGCAAAGTCAGGTATGATATGACGATTTACGCCCCACTGTAGTTACCGTCAAATCTCGCGTATAATACACACAGTTTTTACTCATTCTTTCCCGCTAAAACTCGGGTGCGTATTATACGCGAGTACTGAAAAGTACGTCATGTTCGATATCAAAAGTAACCTACATCGGAAAGTCTGTCAAGTTTTTGTCACAATTTGACAGTGAAAATGGCGCGAAATTTGAATATGCCTTGTGTTTTCTTATGTGTCAGACATTGTTGCAAAACGCATTTCGCACTCTTGGTCTTCAATCTGTTTTGATATTAAGCTTGGTTGTGAAGTTTGTCATTTGATTATTTTGAGCCCTAAAAATGAATTCGAGAACATGTTATACTGCAGCAGAAAAGCTCTTAGTGGTAAAATATGCAGAATCTAACGGCAATCGGGCAGCAAGTCGACATTTTTCCATTAACGAGTGCAACATTCGATTATGGCGAAAAAATAAAGAGGCGCTGCAAGTGTTGCCTAGTAAGAAAAAGGCGAATCGTGGGTCACCACCAGATCTTCCAGACCTAGAAAAAACATTATTGGAGTGGGTAGTGGATAGAAGGCAACAAGGCATCGGTGTTTCATGCATTGAAATCTGACTTAAAGCTCTGAAACTTAAAAAAATATCGTACAGGCACAACAGCATTTAAAGCGTCATATGGATGGGCAGCTCGTTTTATGAAGCGACATGGTCTTTCAGTTCGTCGAAGAACTATTATCGCGCAGCATCTTCCAGACGAGCACGAAAAAAAGCTTCTGGAGTTCCAAAAGTTTGTAAACAAATTGAGAGAAGAACATATCTATGACCTTGCACAGATTGGAAACGCCGATCAAACGCCTCTGACTTTCGATATGCCCTACGACAGGACCGTAGACACGAAAGGCATAAAAACTGTGTCTATACGTACAACTGGACACGAGAAGTCTCACTTCACCGTTATGTTAGCGTATACTGCAGATGGAGGAAAGTTGCCGCCTTTCATAATTTTTAAGAGAAAGACTTTACCAAAAGGAGAACAATTTCAGAAAGGTGTACACATCCGAGTTCATGCTAAAGGATGGATGGATGAAGTACTAACCATTGAATGGTTAAAATGTATTTGAGCAACACGTCCAGGTGGTTTCCGAAAACTTTTAACATGTTGGTGCTCGACTCGTTTCGGTGTCATCACAAATGTTTCATAAAATAAAATCTTGAAAAATTATGGTGCGTATTATACACGAATTTCCATTTTACCAGAAAATTTTGGGCTAAATCAAGCATGCGTATTATACACGAGTGCGTATTATACGCGAGGTTTTACGGTACCTATGGTTTCTGATCGGTGTGTGTGGGACCCAAAGATGCAGCAATAGTGAATGCAGTCAGCGACCCATAGCTTGACTGCTTGCATCAGGACCAGCGAACCAGAGCTGGTCAAGACCGTACTCCACCTCCACGTGGTGGTCCTGGAAACAGTCTGCAGCAGTGCGGTCTGGCTGAGCGAGTACGGATCGCAATGGGAAGGCAAACCCGGTCCCTAAAAAATGCCGTGCTGAAGTCGGATGTGTCGACCGATAGGTGCAGATATCACAGCTACGGCGCAAACAGACACAACGCAACCACCGTCCTTTTCAGGGCGAACGAGGAAGAAGAAGAAGAAGATCGGCGTGTGTTATCTCTTCCTGTCCCAGTTGGTTTCTAGACTATCCAGGCACCGAAATGGACGACGGTTTCTCCCATCAGAGAAGTTCTAGAGATAAACACAAATGTTCTATTTGTTTCCTTATAGATAATGAAGACACGGCTGTAGCTGGCCCGCTGGCTGGAAGAGGCTGCACCAAGTATTCACATGTTACGCTGCTGTGGGTTTTGTAGCAATTTGTTTGATATGATGAGGTTGCCAGGCTCATGCACAACAACCTCTATCTTAGATTTATACATAACAGGAGATAATGAGGAATCCATGAGCATGTTTAGTCAAGCCGGTCTGTACAATACAATATATATATTGATGTAAGTAAGAAATGGTCACGATTAGTAATTTTAGAATCATTTTAGAATATTGAAAGCAATTTGAGGGGGATATATCACCCCTCCCAATTTTTTTGCCCAAATCATTATCGATACGTCGGCCGATTTAATCGCTCGAGTCGACTTGTCTTAAAATAATGATTTATAGAGCAGTAATAAAAGGTTCACCCGTTTGTTACCGAGGCCCGAAACGGGAGCAAAGAATAGTAACACTGTACCCTACCAGGCATGTCGTAAAAGGCGACTAAGGAGGGTTGGGCATGTGGCTGGTTACCCTATCCCGTAAAAAAACTGTTTACCAAAAACTTCAACAAATCATGGACAAGTCAAATATAGAATATAAATCAACACAGCCGCCAAAGACAGAAGAAGGTCCCCTGGAAGAGGCACATGAAACAACCCAGAGAAAGCCGAAAGGAGTCTGCGTTGCCGGCTAACCTTTTTTCGTCTAAGAAAATCTCCAGAATTGGCACCTGGAATTGTTCGTACTCTATATGAACAAGGGAAAACTGCACAGGTGGCAGCAGAAGCGAGAATTTACAGGATTGATATCCTGGCTCTCTGCGAGACACGGTGGAAGAAATTGATCACAGGAGAAATGGTGTTGTCCACAGGACATGAAGAGGAAAGTGCCCACCACAGTGAAGGGGTGGCTCTAATGCTGTCTAACAGATAGCACACAGATCTTGCACTTATAAGAATAGAGAATCAAGGGAACCCTGAATTATAACAGAAATGTTTAAATCAGCCAAAATAAGCATAAAATATAAAACATCATCCAGTTTTATGCAAACGGACCAACAAACTTCGACAAGTGGGCAGGGATCCATCTTTACAGAAGAATCTGAGAAAGAAAGACTTTTACATCAGACTACAAAATGTCTTGGATAAAAAGAAAAAGAAAGGACATACTGATTTTTTGATGGGGACCTAAATGCAAAAATAGGAACAGACAACACCGGCTTTGAAGAAATCATGGGAAGTCAAGGATTGGGCACAATGAATGAGAATGGGGAACTATTAACTAACTTCTGTGCTTCAAATCAACTAGCTAAAGAAGGTAGCATATTTCCACATAAAAGAATAAATATGGCAACAACGATATCACGAATGACCACATAACCGAGAATCCATTTTAATCACATATGCAAAAATAAGAAGTTAAGCTCATCATAGCTGTGATGTAAAAGTTAAAGAGAGCAAATGTGGTATCAATCACCAGACCATACTGTTAGCCAAAACAAAATTAAAGCTCATGAACTTTTGCAACAAGCTGTGACAGGTATTGCCTCCTCTGCTTTGCAGTAGTGAAGTCCAACAGATGGCCAAAAACTACAAGAGCATCTATTACAGCTTCAATATCCTTCATTTTTACACAAGATAACTCTTGGCAGAAATGTCTATAGAAGAGTAATTTGTAACGCTTTTTCTATCACAATGGGATCTTCATAAGGATAGTAAGATAAGCGAAAACAGTTGCAGGCAGTTGCTAGAGCACGTTAATCTATAATCCTGCCGAAACTTTTAATTGAAGAATTTAGCAAAGGTTTTATTCTAGCTCATTAAGCCCCCACCGCAGAGTTAATCAGTGGAAATTTATTAGGGCATTGATAATTATATAAATATGATATATATATATATATCATCATAGGCCATATAAATATATATAATATAAAAATATTTATATATATATATATTCCATATATTATATATGATCATATATATAATATAAATTCGTATATATCTATATATAAGGTATAATGGTTCCTCTGTGTGATTATTCACGCGTCAAATAACAATTTGTTGCAATTTAATAACCCAAAACCTAGCACCGTACTTATTCTTGATGACCTTGAAAAGGATCATTTCACATTGTGATAATCCTTACCTCCACCATTGCCACAGTTTACACAACAGGTGACAAGGAAAGCAAATACATTTTTTTAAATTAGGAGAGCACCAAGTTTACTTTTCTCCTGTCTTTTCCTTCACTAACTCAAAGTTAAGTACCCATTTATAGCTTTAAGGCCCCACCTCTCGATGCTGGACCCTAGTGTGGTGAAGTCTCTAACACTCCCCCACGTATATCCACTACGCAACAAGTTACCGGGTTTCGGGTTCAAAGCAAGGTAGTGTCACGCATCAGTCTAACCAGCTGTAAAAGGGTACCTGAACTCGATTTAGGGACTTGAAAGCTGATGATGATGGAAATAAAAATTGTGAAATGATGACTAGCAATTCCCTAGACTTAATGTCTTTTATAATTGGAGATGCGCCCAAATATAACCAACTAGTTTGAACGGGACGCGCCTCGCCAAAACGTTACAGAAACCTTTAAAAAGAAAAAATAACATTCGAGTAAGAAAAAATTGAATTTAAATCAGGAATACAAAAAAATAAGGACAAAAAAATCGGTGACGGGGTGGGTAAGGAGATTTGTGACAAATCGCGTAATGGGTGGCAAAAAATGTGACAACTCCTGCGTCCTTCTAAGACATCTGTGGGGGAGGAATCAGAATAGGATTTGCCGATTTTTTTCGCGTTACTTTTTGCTTACAATTATTTTTCTCTTAAACATTATTTTACTTAAATTCGAGCGAAAAATGTAACACCGTCTCCGCGAGGCAAACTCTCTCTCTCAGTCAGCCAAGATTGTGCCGCCTCTCTCACCTCTCTTTCACTACGTCAATTAATCCGATCCTGGTTAGTGTGGCAGGACATCAAAGGGATTATTCGTCTGTTGGGTGATGGAGGGTGGTAAGAGTCCTCTCTTCTGTGGATTGAAGTGAACGTCAATTTGTAGCAGTGTAATTTATACTGGTCCTGTGTAGGGAATTGGAAACAGCTCGATCGTTCTGTGATCTACATCGATTCGAAAGTGTATGAATTTTGCGAAGGTTGCTTACTCGGCACATCTTTGCGAACCTGGGTTGATCCTTGTATAACTAGGTAGACAGTGTTTCTTCCTCGTGGGGCTACGTTTTCCTTAATAGGAGACTGTTGTATTCCGATAGGCTTCTAAAAATGATCTCTTGATCAACCCATATCTGGGTATTTAACTAATAATCGATTTATGGTTTCGTCTTCGTGTTCGGATATTTGCGGTGTTCTGATAATATTTCTGTGGGACCATCCGTGTATACCATTTCTCTCTTCGGTGCTTCCAGGTATCCTCCGGTCAATGTTTTAGCTTGTTTTGAACTCTCCGTATTTCTCCATGGAGGGTATCAGTAAAAAAATAATGTTGGCCCTTGTAAAAAGACACAGTACCTTTACTAAAGACCTATAATCCTCACGATTAGAAGGCGGAGTTAAAGGCAAACGTGCAAGAGGAATTACAGCGTTATTCTGGTTAGGGAAAGTAACATCAAGAGATGGACAAGAAAGAGTCCATCACAATATCAAGAGTAAAAACAGAACACTTCGCCTGAAATCCATTACCAGCCGATCTAAAGATATGTGATATGTCTGTGATGATGAATAGATCTTGTTTGTCCTCTTCCCCCCCCCCCCTTCCCTCCTCTCCCCCCCCTCCCCCCACCACCACAAAATTTTTTTTATTGACAATCATCTTAACAAGACAATTTCGAGAACTACACGTTAAATCGTTGAAAGTATTCAAAAAGAGACATGAAAATAGGTCGTATATCTTTATCATCACTGCCCTACAGATCGCAAAGGAGCATGATGATGATGAAAAAAAGGTAAAGGTAGTCGCTTAGCAGATACTGCCGTAAGGGAGTGAAGTGTTAGAGACTTCACTATACTAGGTCCAGCATCGAGAGGTGGGGGTGACCAGTTCCTTTCATCGCTGCTTTTTCCTTCCCTAACTGAAGGGCAAAGTCAGGTACCCATTCACAGCTGGGACGACAGGAGCACGACCCGGTTCCTTAGCCGCAAGAGACAAGCGCTCTAACCACTCTGTCAATCGGACACTCATTAAAAAAACATGATAACGGATACAAACAGAATGTTAAAAATATGAAGGGGAAAAGGGGGGGGGGTGGGGGTGGTGTTGGGAGGGGGAAGAAATAAGTCTTTTTGTTGCACTGGCCTTGACACTGTGATTGGATTTGCCGAACTGAAGAAAAAGTACGATGCTCCGTTTACCCTCAAACATATTCAATCAAATTTTACATCGCCGTGAATGATTTATAATAGTATATATATATATATATATATATATATATATATATATATATATATATATATATATATATATATATATATATATATATATGATATATATATATCTATATATATATATATATATATATATATATATATATATATATATATATAAATATATATTATATGTGTGTGGTTAGTTCACATAGTTAGTAATAAAAATATGAAATGTAAATTACAACTTACGCCAATCCTGGGCTACAGACTTGTTTGCTCAGATGAATAAAAGAGACAAATCGTTCTCTTACACGCGTCTGGGATGTCCTTAATTTCGAACAGTTAGTTTTCCACTCTGACTCGTGTTTCTTCAGTTTTCCTAGTCCCGGTGTCCCACTTATTAAAATGTAGAGATTTCCTGTGCTTTTTTAAGTCTTATCTGATTCTTCCAATAAAATGTCCGAGTTACACAAAAAGGAAATACGAAGCTATAGTCTTCACTCTGTCGAGGTCTGAGGTTGTCTCGGCGAGGCTTGAAAATTTACAGTTGAAATAAAACTGCGAAATGGTCAGCCTATATTCTCCCTCAATTGTGTTATGAATCTTATTCAGAAAGATCCAATTCATTTTCAAACAGGTCAGGTGTGGCACTTTCCTCAAATATTCCTATATGGAAAAATTTTGCAAATGTTCACGTCCTCTCATATAATGGTAATATGATGTCTTGCATACACTCTAACAAACACATTTGTAGACTCATTTTGTCTAAAATGTAAAAAATATAATCCATGATTACTTTTAACCCAGTGACCGGAAGCGAACATATCATTCTTGTCTGCCCACATGTGTCACACAGACAGTAATCTCATTATATGTCGTATGAGTACGCAAAACTCCGTGTCTTATCGGTGATTAAGCCAGAAGCGCTCTGGCCGATAGCGCTGACGTGTTAATTTGCCGCGCCTTTATAACCAAACAAAATATGGGTAGCGCCAAGCAAATGTGATGTATCATATCAGGCGCTCATTGCAAATGTGAAATTTATTATCACCTGCAGGGTGACTTGATTAAATCAATATTATGCTACTTAGCAGAAAAAATAACGAGGAAAGAAGAAAGAGAGAAAGAAAAGTGCGAAAATTGACAGCACAAAATAAAAATCAGTACCACAAATGTTACCGAATTGCCGGAGAGAACCAAAGTGGATCGATATAGGTCGTCAATTTCGTCACAACAGCACAATAGCATAAAGATTAAGCTAAAATCAGTATAATGTGGGATATCTAAGAATCAAGGAAATAAGAGAAAAAAATTTTCAAATCATAGTATCCAACATAAACCAAGTACTCCAAATGCAGCTGGAAGAGTGATTTAAGCAGATACCGGAAGACAACACTGGTAAGAAGTAAAAAAGTAAATGGAACGAGACATGTGGAGGTACTGAGAAAAAGGAGAACAATCAGCACCAATGCATGGATAACAACATAAACCATAAACAAGATAGAAGAAAGGAAAATAAGAATTCTGCATTATTTAAACAGAAGCAAAACCAGAAGCTCCAAATTGCTAGGCTGGAAGCTGCAGCCAAAGGAAATATGAGAGACCTGTACAACAACACAGAGAAGATAACGGAATATAAAAGGCAAGCAAAATGCATCATCAAAGTCAAGAATGGAAAATTGCAATAATATACAAGACCAAATCCCACCGAAGATGATGGACAGAACATTTTAAGAACTTCTCAATAGACCAGCTCCAGCAAATCCCCCAGACTATCCAGCCAGTAAAAGAGGAGCTACAAACCAGCTGGGGAACGACCAAGTAGAGAAGAAATTAAGAAAGCCATAAAGCTTCTGGAAGGTGGGAAAGCAGTTGGTCCATATGGCATTCCAGCAGAGCCATCAAAATAGACGTATTGATACCTCTACAAGAGTTGTTATACATACAACTTGCGCAAAAGTCCGATGGTAGAGAGAGGAAATACTAGCAGGCAAAGTGAAAGAAGGTAATCCTGGTCAAGTTGCCCAAAGAAGGGAAATTATACAAGAGTGCACAAATTATAGAGGAATAATGTTACTATCAGTGCTCGGAAAAAAGTATTTAAACAGAGTCATCCTTGAGAGATTAAAAGAGTCCATAGACAAGCAACTGAGATGAAAAAGCAGGTTTTCGACAAAACAGATCCTTTACAGACCAGATAGCCACACTGAGAATGATAGTGAAACAAAGCCTGGAATGGAATACACCGCTATAACATTGGATTTGTGGACTATGAAAAGGGCATTTGACAGTGTAAATACTTAGAGAATCGCCTGGAAATTGATGAAGCGTTTGGAGATACCAATGAAGATCACAAACTTAAGGTAGAATTAATACCCAGAAAAGCTTAGTAAAAAAATAAAATCCAACAATTTTCATTTTCATGCTTTAAATCATCGTCAACATGTTCTTGAACTAAAAATAATTCATAGAAGCTTAGAGATACTCTGGTTTGATAGGAATCAGTGTTTTTCTACACACGCCCCCTTGAGTGATTTGCATAGCAACCAATGTTTATAGTTGGTTACCATGTGAATAATGACCCAACAATGAAGGTGCGTAAATGTAAAACTGCGAAAATTATAATTATACATAGGCAACAGGAAAAGATATTTATAACTTTTCCACGGGGAATCACTCAATGATTTCTTGTGAATTTTTCAAAAGTGTGTGTCTAGAAAGCTTTGATCGTAAATTTCAACATTTGTTACATGCATAGTGCATTTTCACCAACATCAACTCTATTTATTGCTAGTTTTATACTGATTCTGTATAATAGTAGTTAGCAGAGCTTCTTTTGTTCACAATGAGAAATAAGACAAAGACTGAGAGGCGTGTACACCATCATACCGTTGCCTGAAAATGAGACACCTATTGTCGATAGTGACGCTACAAAACCTCTGTGCTCCTCAGCAAAGAAAATAAAGGTAATAAAGGTCCAAGAAAGTGAAGGACAAGCTAAAAATGACAACAAAGGAAATTGGTTTATCCTTATGGATGTAAAACTACTGTTTGGGTTTTTATGCGCTAACTTTAGATGTGACAAATGTTATCAGTACTCACTGACCTGTGAGATCGTCGAAGAGACTCGGAATGGCTTTTGTCATGAAATCAGTATCAAGCGCACAAACAGTGGCGAATGGACTGCCAATTTCAATACTTCTGATGTTTCATCTTCAGCTACTCACAAACACAAAGAAGTAAAATGTGCGAATGGTGGCATTTGTGCGTTTCTATTGGGAAAGGCCACAGTGCATTGCAGAAATTTTCGATATATACATGAACACAAGTCAACGCATGGCAAAGAAAGCATACAAGGAGAACGCTGCACAGGATCTATTCAGCAAGTAAGGACATTGCAATGGAAAGACCCTGAGAGCACTGAAAATGGGATTCATAGACACTGCAGCAGCTGCATTAGAAGGAGACCTTTATTCAACAGGAGCTCATTAAACTTCATTTTGTGAGTTCTTTTTCTGTTTTTCTTTGTTTTCTCGGAATTGTCTTTTTTAGCATAATTGGTGATCTTTGAAACAAGATATCTCTGGATCTGTACATTCAATTGACATGAAAATTAACACAGTTGGTTATCATATAATCTTACAGATTATGACCTAAAATGGATACAATTGAATTCAAAATTTTAGTTTTATGACCATCATGCATATATAATGAGGCACAAATATCAAACATTCAAGAAATATAAATTTTGAAAATTCATTACAAATCAACCTTTCGGTCAATATCTGTTATTTTAGGTCAAAACCTCAAGCTATATATACTAATTCAATTTGCCAAGTTTCAGTCAGATCCTTGTAAAAATAACATAGTTATGATGTTTTAAAAAAGGTGTATAATTTATTCACTACGGCGGCCATATTGGATAGCTAATTTGCATAATTAATGAGGTCATTATGTGGACAAAAATGTTAAGTCCATACTAACACTATACCCATGGTTGTTTGATTCTGAGATGAAAATTTGAGTTTTTTACCCTACAAGGTAGTCTACTACCTTAATAACGAAGACCTATGAAGGCATGACATGCAGAGTTCTTCATGAAGGACAACTTACAGAACCTTTTGGGATTAGAACGGGAGTGCGACAGGGATGCCTCTTGTCTCCATTTCTTTTCTTACTAGCAATAGACTGGGTTATGAAAACATCGACGTCACACAACATAAATAGAATTCAATGGAATCTGACTAAACAGCTTGATGATCTGGATTTTGCAGATGCCTTGGCTCTTCTGTCCCATAACCATAATCGGATGCAAGACAAAATAAAAATACTTGATGAAAGGTAACAAAAAGTGGGCCTGAAAATACACTGGGAAAAGACAAAGATAATGAGAATAAATGCAAGAAATGATAATAAGGTCGAACTTCAAGAAACACGACTAAATGATGTAGAATCGTACACATATCTTGGCATCAATATAAACAAAGTTGGAGTAACATACAATGATTTCAAAATAAAAATACAAAAAGCAAGAGGAACTTTCATTGCATTGGGAAACATATGGAGATCAAGGGAAATCAAGTCCAACAAGAAAATAAGAATCTTCAACTCAAATGTCAAGTCAGTCCTATTGTATGGTTCTGAAACATGGAGAACAACAAAAACAACAACCAAAAGGCTACAAACTTTCATAAATAGGTGCTTGCGTAGAATAGAAGGACTGAAATGGTATGACAAAGTCACAAATGTGGAACTGATAGCAAGAACCAGACAAGTGCCAGTGGAACAAGAGTTGAGAAGAAGACGTTGGCGATGGATAGAACACACATTGAGGAAACCTGTTGATAGCATTACAAGGCTGTCCTTGTTCTGGAATCCTTAGGGAAAGAGAGGCAGAGGTAGACAAAAATTACGTGGAGTAGAGAGCTACATACAGAAGTGAAAATGATGAGGAACACATGGAAAGACCGTGAGCAGGAGGACATGGCATGGGTTTGTTGAAGGCCTATGCTCCCTGGGGAGCTAAATGGTATTACTTGATTGAATAAAAAGTTAATTTGGAATGTTGTTGTTTGTGTTTTTGCTTTTCTTGTCTTTTTAAATGTACATTTGTTATATTTTAAAAGTACGGCTGTAATCTTTTAGTACATTATTATTTTTGAATAACGGTCGAAACAGGGCTAGGGATAAGGCTTGCTTTACCGAATAGTTTTCGCTCTCTGTATTCTGAGCTTAACTCTAACCTTACATCCTACCACTAAACCGGTAACCATAACTTCGTAATGTTTTCCTTTTGCGCATAATAAATGGCTACAAATCTTACAACAACATCGCGTCTTCACATCAATTCTTTCCCGCCATTTTTTGACTGACTACTTGCTCTTACATACATCATCATTTTCCTTTGCGCCCCGTATGGAGCATGAAGTCCCCACTGTACCTGAAGAATACTTGTGAGTGTTCTAAGCATTGTTCGTACGAAATAAGTTTGTTTGTTATTGTTGTTATCGTTCATCAGAGTCGACATCATTTAACTCCGGGCAAACCCATAGGTCCGCAGTCTCCCTAAGCAAGTGTCGAAGGATGTTAATGCTAATTGTTCCTGTTACGAGCTGGTTGTATTCACGCCGGATGCATCCACTCATACGTCCATCCCTATCTAGATGATAAGAATGATGAAATCGAATCCAAGACTTGCAGACAAACAGTGCGATCCTGGATTGTGAAGTCAGAATTGGCAGTCGGAGTCGTGGACTCGGTCTTTTTGTTTAGTGGAGTTGGTAAAAGTGTCCGGATTCCGACTTCGAAGTTTACACATATGACTAACAAAAAACTGTAGTCGGAGTCGGGAGTCGAATTCTGACTTTAACAATATCAGGAATCGGAATCGTGAACAAGATTTGGTCGACTCCACAACTCTGATACGATCAACGAGATGTTAACATATAAGGAGGGGAAACCCGAAACCTGTAAACATTAAATAAATAAACAAACAACACACAAATATATGATCAGGCACTCAGTGCTAAAATAAAGAAGTAGAAGACCAGACAACAGAAAAACAACAGAAGTGATAGGCTTACCGGGATCGAACCAGGACCTTCCGAACGGCACCCACCGCCTAGCCACGGGAGCGAATCGTCACTATCCACTCAGCCAGCTAAGCATTACTGTCGCCTATATTGCGTTTTTTTTAATCCCAAAAATCAATGTTTGTTAGCCGTGGGTGAGACAACCTTGAACACACGTGCATGAGATCGACAATATACAAGCCTTTCATTGAAAAAATAGCGATTATTGCAAATTACATATATGTTTTTTTTTATCTTTGTGTGTTTTTTTAATGTTTTTTTTTTTGTTAATACTGTGCTGGGAATGCACGTTCTAGAGGTTGAAATCTGAATGATGTTCACACGGATAAGAAAGGAAACAATATTCACTGAATTTTTACTGTTGTACCTCGGATAAGAAGTGCCCCTATCGTCTGTCTGGCAGATCGGAAGTAGCCGTTGCGTGTTAGAAGTGTTGAAAACAGCTCAGACGCCATTACAAGCCGACAGGTGAGTGCTGTATTTCTGTTAAATGAATATGCTACCATATTTGTGCACGCTTTCACTGCTGTATTGTGTATTATGTTTTTATTCACCTCATCATCCACAACAAATTGTTAACGAAACCACTGCTGCATGACCACATGAATACTTAGTGCAGACTTTATGCAAGGAAACCATTGTAGTGATGGTTCCATGCTCCGTATGGAGCGAAATGGAAAATGATAGTGATGAGTCTCTTCTATCTTGCTGTCATTTTTGTCTGATTCTTGTCATTGGTCTTCCTTGTTTCTGTTTCTTTATTTGTCATTGATCTCTCTTTTTTCTCGCCGTTATCGGGTTTATCGAAGTGGTAAATTTTAAACTACGTTTCTCTTCCCTTTCTTTGCATTTTGTCTGTCAATTCATGTTTGTCACACAGCCCTATTGTATATCTTTGATACATGGAGAACAACACAATAACGATTAAAACGTTAGTTTTTTACAACTGGCTAGATACCGATTTTGTGATGATGCGGCACATGCTTGGATTGCTGTCAATTAGATCCAGATATACGATTGTAGCAAGTTTAATTTGCTGGGGAGGTTATGATGTTATACCTAAAAGGAAAGAAATCTGTGTCTGTGTTAACCGTGTGAGGTCAAGCACATGTAGGCCCTTAATTCTAATAGATGATGATGATGTATTTGCAGGGAACCTAACGCTACCTCCCTAGATCTCACACGGTCACTATTTTGGCTCTAGTGTCTGGTGTATGATGTACCTATTGTCTAGGCGAGAAATGAAAATGATGGTACATAAACACAAAACACTTTAACTCACTATAAGGAATTGAAGAAAACAGTAATTAAGGTTTTTCTTTAAAATTGAATATTTTCTTTTTACAATTTAATCTGCCTGTACCGCCATCTCTTTTGGACAGGTCTTTGAAAATGAGGAAAAGATAGTTTACATAAAAAGGATTAACTAAAATGGGTGGACTCTTTGTCCACTAAGTATAATGTCACTCTATCTCTCCTGTTGGTGTATTCACAGATTACAACTTTATTATCTAATAGTGTTTGTCATTTGTTAGGAGGGGCTGTAGTTTCATCACGCCCCATAACATCCTGGGTATAATTGAAAATACCAAAGTTTATTGTAACTGAAGTGTCAGATATACCCAGATGCTAACACATCACCTGGGATTCTTTGTAGAAGGATAATTCAGTATGTAGTTGCAGAAAATATAGATATATCAGCACACACAAGCTCCTCCAGCTATCTGCTGACAGCATAAACGTTTTACCGGAGACTTGTTGGCGTTACACTCACTCATCAGGTTTCCTGTCACCGGCTGGTAACAGGAAACAAAACCTCTGCAATAAAAAGACACACTGGCCTTTTTATATCTGATCACACTTTATTATTATTATTTACATACGGTGGTATGGGGTCAGCCTCGGGTGCATACAAGTGCACTCGCCCCTAATTTTATATGACTCTTACCTCAGGTCCCTATGGCAGATACGCCACTGTACTTTTACATAGTTTTCCTCAATACAATAACGTGGAGTAACCACATTTCCTTTTGTATGATTTGCTCTTCTTTTTTTTAAATTATAAACGCTCCAGGCATGTTGAACAGTGTTCATGGAACACGGAGGCTTACTAGCATATTCTAATACTTACTTACTTACTTAGTCGTTCCCCTTCTACCGTGAGGTGTAGAGGTTTGGAAGAGAGAGCGCCAGACTATTCTATCGGCTGTCTTCCTCCTGGCCTGGTTCCATTCTAGTCCTCGGTCCTTCAAAGATTGTCTAATGTTGTCCTCCCAGCGGACTCTGGGTTGTCCTCGGGGTCTGGATCCTTGGCTCTTTGTTTCCCATGCTTGTCGTGGTAGCCGATCTTCTCCCATTCTGCAGACATGGCCAAACCATCTTAGTTGGGACTGTTCTACTTGGGTCTGTAGGGGGTGGCATTTTAGGCCTTGACGTATCGTCTGGTTATCGTCATATTCTAATACAATAATATTAAAACAAAAATCATGACAATATACAACAGTTAGATACAGTTCAATGTGAGGACTCAACAATGTCTGCTCCCGGCATGTCCTTCACTTTTCCCAATAGCAGTATCTAACTTTGGCAGTTGTAATAAACATATTAATACATAAAGCATTCTTACCACAATTTCACAGAAATATATAACAAATAACGCTGACTTGCAAAGAATGGCCTCAGTTTTTCTCTGCCCTGCCCAGACTGCGAATTAATTCTTTATTTTATAAATTAACACAGCTGATCTCAGCGTATTTGATAGAAAAAGTTTTAGTCAACTGGCGATGAGCATTGAAAGCTTTTTGCTAATATCTATTAGTACAGGCCAATGGAAAACTTGCGACTACCAGAATTAAAATGTAGTTTTTGAAAAACAAAAAAAAAATTCCAAACAACTCTGTGTCTGGTAGTCGATTGGTCAGTCTGCGTTAGTTATGCCAATACAAAAAGATGTTTAGTTTTGGTTAACATTTACCTACCGCTCCCCTTTCCTCCTATACTCTTTTTACCCAATCGGATTTGAATTTACTCCAATGCCTCTTTCTAAGCTGGCGTCCCCACTAACGTTATGAAAAAAAACAAGCAGGAACCACAGTCTGTCCGTCTTAGTGTTACTAGACATATAGTATTATCTCAATAACTTGGCTAATAATTGAACTACCATATATTTTAAAACATATTTGGGCTCAGGAGATACTAAGCTATAATAATATATGATTTTTATGGTCAGTTTCAGTATGGTTTAGATTTTCAATTTTATCACTGTCAATCGTCAAATATAAATTTTACACAAGTCGGCCATCTTCCCCCTCTCATCTCTCTCTAGCATTTTTATTCAAATAACTAACTTGTTTGAGTGACGTCAGAAATACATTACTCGGCGAGAATTTAAACTGTTTGTGTGTATATATCATCGGGCCAATCCCACAGCGTGTAAAGCGAAGCGGGGTTTTGCGCGGCGGGTGTTAGAATTGGCGTTAATTATTACTGTTGTCTCGTGTAACACTACCAAAAATGTAAGGATTACTACAATTAAAGGCGTTAAAGTTAAAGTATTACGTTAATTCAGACAGTAGTTTGGCAGCACATTTCTGGCAGATCGTTAATTATAAGTCTTGCCGCAGTCTCTATCAGATCGGGCAAAATGTTAAAAATGTTTATTGTACGTCACAAGGAAAGCGAGTAGGTTTAAACGGCGGGATCGTTTCTAAGCATTACCATGGCACAAAATTCAGCGCGATGCTGGCGTGTGAGATGCTTATAGTCAGACACAATCGGGCGGGATTATTTATTATCATAGGACTAAAATCTTACTGAAATGAGCGATTATCTCGCAGATTTTACTACAACGATGGCCCAGGGAAAAGCGTATATGCGTGTAACCACAGACGCATCCCCTGCATGGGCACATAGCTGACATCAAAGGAGAGAGAATAAAGAGGGGGATGTCATAGATGGCGCAGGCAGAGGAGACTATTAGGCAGGTGACCACAGTTGAAAATATATTCAAGGGAGAAGAGTGGAGTAAGTCAGATGAGAGCTGGATGAACTACCAGCAAGTCATCATCAGCCTTGGTAGAGAATGCAGAACGTGGGCCAATGGGAGAGCAGAGCTGGAAATTGATCAGCTTATAAATGATAATAATGCCATCAATGGTACCTATACCTTGTAGCGGCATGGCAGCTTGTGTACCCTGACAATCCCCAGAGCTATGCCGGTGGGAGATTTACTCCTGGTAGGTTCAACCAAGCTGGACTGGTCTGCGTGGGTAGGGGTCAGACAAAAGCTGGTACCCTGGTCCTCCAGGATGGGGGTTTTAGCACAGGGCCGACACCCCTGTCTATGTAAAAAATCACACATGTTATTGAAACGGCAACACATGAAAAAACTTTGATGCGGGACGGACATCCGGAGTCTCAGGTTCGTATGACTGACAGTGGTGAAAGCCGAAAGGAAGCCATTGGCATGAAAACGGATGCCCTGACCGCAAAACACGAAAACCGAATTGGTGTTTGGAACGCCAGAACTATGAATGAGGCAGGAAAGCTGAGACAAATCACAGCAGAGATGAGGAACTACAAATTACATATCCTGGGAATAAGCGAGAGCAGATGGACAGGGATGGGGAGAATAAAAACAGCTACAGGGGAAACAGTACTTTATTCTGGTAGAGAGGATGGTCAGCACAACGAAGGTGTAGCCGTTATCCTGAAGAAAGGAATGCAAAGGTCTTTACTGGAATGGAAACCCATCAACAACAGACTGATAAGAGCAAGACTGAGAGGGAGATTCACCAACACCACAATTATACAATTCTATGCACCAACAAACGACAGCGATGAAGAGATCAAGGACGAGTTCTATCAACAGGTACAAAAGGAAATGGAAACTGCACCCAGCTACGATCTTATTATAGTAATGGGAGACCTAATTGCGAAAGTTGGAGCACACAATAATTATAACGAAAGAGTAATGGGGAAATGCGGCAGTGGAACAGTAAATGAGAATGGGGACAAATTAATACGCTTCTGCAGTATTAACAACCTGGTCATTGGAGGAACACTTTTTCCACACAAAGAAGTGCACAAGTTAACATGGGAATCACCAAACGGACGAGACAGAAACCAGATAGATCACATAATGATCAATGGCAGATGGAGACATGCACTACAAGACGTGAAAGTAAGAAGAGGAGCAGATGTGGGAAGTGCTCATCACCTAGTAGTAGCAAGACTGAAGGTGAAACTCAGAGCTGCTCGACCAGTTGCAGTCAAACAGAAAAGATACAACATCACGAAACTTAAGGACCCCCTCACCAGAAAAGCTTTTGTGGTCGACGTAAAGAGACGATATCAGATTACCAAAAGCCAGGAAAGAACAGAGACCAATGATGTCGACCAGAAATTCAACACCATCTCAACAATATACAAGGAAAGCAGCAAGTCATGCTTGGGATTCCAGGAAAGAAAGAGCCAAGACTGGATAACACCAGAAACGCTAAACACCAAAGCGAAGAGAAAGGAAATGAAAAGAAAGAAAACAGAAGCTAAGTCTCCCAGGTTAAAGGCAATATATAGTGAACAGTACAGTCAGCTGGACAAGGAAGTAAAACGTCAAACCCGTGCTAACAAAAGGACATTTCTGAATGACCTTGCAAGACAGGCAGAAGAGGCAGCACTGAGAAATGAACAAAGCACAGTTTATAAAATAACTAAAACTATCAGTGGAAAACGAGGTGCAAACAACATAACGTTAGTAAGAAACAAGCAAGGAAATCTCATCACCACAGCACAGGGGCAGGAAACAAGATGGGCAGAGCACTTCAGAGAAACACTGAATAAAGAACCACCAGAGACCCAGCTGAATGTTCCTGAGGCTGAAAGTGACTTAGACGTAAATACAGACATCCCACGAAAAGAAGAAATCATCACAGCTATCAAAGGGTTGAAAAATGGAAAAGCGCCTGGTCACGACAATCTAAATGCTGAGTTATTCAAGGCAGACCCTGAACTAGCAGCAGAACTATTAGAACCACTATTTGCACAAGTCTGGGAAACTGAGACAACACCAACAGAGTGGAGTAAAGGAATAATTGTCAAATTGCCCAAAAGGGCGACCTTGCAGACTGCAACAACTGGAGAGGAATTACTCTCCTCTCAGTTCCCAGCAAAATACTAGGCAGGAAAATCATCCAGAGAATTTCAAAAGCAGTTGACCATAAACTGAGGAAAGAACAAGCGGGCTTTAGAAAGAACAGAAGATGTGCAGATCATATATTCACCCTCAGGAACATTATAGAGCAGTGCTCAGAGTGGCAGAGACAGCTGTACATTAACTTTGTTGATTTTGAAAAGGCTTTCGACAGCATACACAGGGACAGCCTATGGAAAATACTGAGGGCTTATGGAATTCCCAGCCGCATTGTTTCCATCATACAAAGCCTATATTCTAACTTTACGTGCAGTGTCGGATTGAATAATGTAACTTTCGAAGTGAAAACAGGAGTACGACAGGGATGCCCCTTATCAACAACATTATTTTTGACAGCCATAGATAGGGCGATGCGCCAGACAACAGAGGGCAGTCCAAGAGGAATTAGATGGACACCATTTTCTACACTGGAAGACCTGGAATATGCAGATGACATTGCACTACTCGCGCATTCACATCAACACATTCAAGACAAAACCGATAGACTGAATAAGTATGGCCAGCAGGTTGGCCTGAACATCAATCTGAAGAAGACAGAGGTCATGACACTAAATGTGGGCAATCCTGAGCCAATAACAGCAAGGAACCAGAAGTTAGAACAGACAGACACATTTACTTACCTAGGATGCATAGTAACACCTGACGGCGGAACAAGCAAGGACATTAACAACAGAATGAATAAAGCGAGAACAGCCTTTGCTATTCTCAACAACATTTGGAAGTCTTCCCAGTACAGCACAAACACCAAATTAAGACTGTATGAGAGCTGCGTACTTTCTGTGCTTCTCTATGGTGCGGAATGTTGGAGAGAAACAGAGAAGGAAATGTCGAAACTGTCCTCCTTCCACACAATCTGCCAAAGGAAAATTCTCCGAATCTTTTGGCCAAACACCATCAGTAACCAAGAACTACTTATTCGGAGTAACCAGGAGGACATGCACGCCATCATAGCTGGCAGGCGCTGGAGTTTGGTTGGCCACGTCCTCAGAAGGGACCCTGATACCATCACAAGAACAGCTATGCTATGGACCTCCGAGGGAAAGCTAAAGAGAGGCCGACCAAAAACAACTTGGCGGAGAACTGTGGAAGCCGAGATGCAAAGAATGAACCAGAGTTGGGGCACTGTACGAAGGATGGTCGCCGACCGAGCAAGGTGGAGTCAATTTGTTGCTGCCCTACAGGACGCCACCAGGCGTGATGGCCGCTGACTGCTTTGACGGTTGGTGGTTATGGATCAAAGAAGAAGAAGATAAATGATAATGCTGGGGATGATGATGCCATTGTGTACACTGGTGGGTCTGTAATCTGTGGTAATACATCAGGGTGGGGCTTCTCTGCTAGAGTAAAGGGCAGAACCGTCGCTGAACATAGCGGGGCTTACATGATAACATTCTCCAGCATGAAAATGGAGATAGAGGCAGTTACTGCTGTCTTAAGATGGCTGTCTGAGACTTTATTAATAAAGACAGTTATTGTATCAGACTCACAATCCATGTTTCGAAAGGTCAAAATTGGTTGGCTTCGACATGAATGGAAAACCTCCATAGAAGCATCGAATCTTCAAGAACTGATATGGATCTAGTCCTGGTCATGCCGGGGTACGTGGCAATGAAAGAACTGACAGACTAGCTTCAAGAGCACACATAAAAGGTGCATTGGCCATGGATAAGGAAGAAATACTGAGGGCGATTCATGTTCGTCTATTAGAAAATGACACTGCAATCGATGAATCATCAAGGCTAAGATTGCTGGAATTTGGCATCAAACGTAAGACCAGCAAGGATGGACGTATGAGAGGACACATCCGCCGTGTATACACCCAGTGCGCATCAGGAACAATTAGTATTCATACCCTTCGACATTTGGTGAGGAAGACTGCGCACCTATGGGTTTGCCTGGAGCGCAATGACGCGATTCTGATTAACATTAACATTACAACTGGCTACTTCCACAAAGTAAAAGGATTGAGATGGTATGACAAGATAACTAATGTGAAACTGATGGAAATAACTAATCTAATACCAGGGAACGATAATTGAGGAAGACGCTGGCACTAGATAGGATACACATGAAGAAAACCAGTTGGCTGCATTATAAGGGAATCCTTGTCGGGGAATCCACTAGCTGACAGAAATAGATGATCTAAAATATATGGGAAAGGCAATAGGATATAGACATGAAAGGTATAACGAAGGCATAGAAAGACGTGTGTACAGATGGGACAGTACAAGAAGGGATGACGTCAAATTATTAAAGGCCTATATTCTGGAGAAACAGGGGTGAAACAAGGCTGTATTATGTCACCACTACTTTTTGGAATAGCTATTGATTGGGTTATGAGAAACTGTACCCACAATGAACAATTGGGTATAAAATGGACAAATGGAAAATTCCTGGGGGACCTGGATTTCGCAGATGATGTAGCATTCTTAAGTTCAACACCAAGACAATCCCAAGAAGCAATAAATAATTTGTGTCATCTCTCGGTTAAAATAGGTCTCCAAATAAATGCCTCTAAAACTAAAGCTATGAACTTTTCTAACGAGACCTTTGATATCATCTTGAACGGGGAAAAACTACAGAAAGTTGAAAGTTTCAATTATTTAGGCAGTAAAATGACTCAGGATGGTGACACAACAAGAGAAATCCATACTAGAATTGCTTTGGCAGCTAGCGCCTTCAATAGATTATCTAACATTTGGAAATTACGATCATTGAATATACATACCAAGCTTCGTCTGTTTAATTCAAATGTTATCTCAGTGTTAACATACGGCTGTGAGAGTTGGAAAATAACAAAATCATTGGAGAACAAGCTGAATACATTCGAGAACAAATGTCTTAGAAAACTCATGAACATCAGTTGGAAAGAATTCAAGACTAATCGACAAATAAGAGAAGACTCTAGCCAGAAATATGTCTCCGACTATATAAGGAAAAGACGATGGTCATATATCGGTCATGTCCTACGAATGCAAAACAACAGAATACCACTACAGGCGCTCACTTGGGTTCCTGAGGGTAAGAGGAAAAAAGGAAGACCAAAAGAAACACCCAGAAGAACAATAATAAGAGAAGGAAGAACGTTGGGCCTAAATAATGTGCAAGAGCTAAGAGGAGTGGCGTCACAACGAACAACCTGGAGAGCAATGGTTTCTGCCTTATGCGTCGTGTTTGGTGCTTAAAGAATTTATTATTATTATTATTTATATTCTGGAGGGAGCTGACAGGTAGTGAAGAATTGTTGAATATTTGTCACCCCTGTTCGTCGTGTTTTACCTGTAAGGATGTCTACCTCTACACTTTCGTTGTTTCTTCTCGTTCATTCTCTCTCTCTCGATGCAATTTCTGTTCCATTCTCTCTCTCTCTTCGCTGTATCTTCTCGTCCATTCTCTCTCTCTCTCTCTCTCTCCGCTGTATCTTCTCGTCCATTCTCTCTCTCTCTCTTCGCTGAATCTTCTCGTCCATTCTCTCTCTCTCTTCGCTGTATCTTCTCGTCCATTCTCTCTCTCTCTCTTCGCTGTATCTTCTCGTCCATTCTCTCTCTCTCTTCGCTGTATCTTCTCGTCCATTCTCTCTCTCTCTCTCTTCGCTGAATCTTCTCGTCCATTCTCTCTCTCTCTTCGCTGTATCTTCTCGTCCATTCTCTCTCTCTCTTCGCTGTATCTTCTCGGCCATTCTCTCTCTCTCTCTCTTCGCTGTATCTTCTCGTCCATTCTCTCTCTCTCTCTCTCTCTCTCTCTCTCTCTCTCTCTTCGCTGAATCTTCTCGTCCATTCTCTCTCTCTCTCTTCGCTGTATCTTCTCGTCCATTCTCTCTCTCTCTTCGCTGTATCTTCTCGGCCATTCTCTCTCTCTCTCTCTTCGCTGTATCTTCTCATCCATTCTCTCTCTCTCTCTCTCTCTCTTCGCTGTATCTTCTCGGCCATTCTCTCTCTCTCTCTCTCTTCGCTGTATCTTCTCGTCCATTCTCTCTCTCTTCGCTGTATCTTCTCGTCCATTCTCTCTCTCTCTCTTCGCTGTATCTTCTCGGCCATTCTCTCTCTCTCTCTTCGCTGTATCTTCTCGTCCATTCTCTCTGTCTCTCTCTCACTCGGTGTAACGTCTCGTCAATTCTCTTTCTCTATCGCAGTAACATCTCGTCTATTCTCTTTCTTTCTCTTTCATTCTCTCACTGTATCTTCTCTCTCTTCGCTGTATCTTCTCGTCCATTCTTTCTCTCTCTCTCTCTCTCTCTCTCTCTCTCTTTCTCTCTCTCTCTCTCTCTCTCTCTCTCTCCTCTCTCTCTCTCTCTGTTGCTGAATCTTCTGTTTCATTCTCCGTCGTATACAACACTCAAACGAACGTGCCAACAGGCCAACTACAACCAGCACTGCTGTTACCTAGGACATGATTATCTTTGTTCTTGCACGTATTGTAAGAGGATTAACACCACTTGTTCATATGGGCACATCTGTGTGTGTGGTGTGGGCGCCTGCTGATTACTCGCTAATCCCTTTCTCATTGTGAAGAAATAATGAACAAACTAATGCACGAGCGAGAAGTAGGGGTTATTGCCTTTTTGCATGTCCTGCCCTTGCAATAATACAATTTAGTGAATACAAGAAAAAAGAAAAGACAAAAATTATTATTAAAATCAACGAACAAGAAACAAACGTTATTGTGAAAAAGATGCACTTCATAACATCAGAGATGAGGATAATGTGGACGGTATCGATGTTTCTAAATTTTTATGACACAAGCTGATACCGTGGTATTCGTGTACCTTGTCTTGTTCTCATGAAAATCAAGAAGCTAACAGCGTAGAGCTTTTAGCGGCGAGTCATTGATGATACGAGCTACGAGAACACTCTGAGGCTTATAGTCTTATGAGAGATAGAGAGATAGAGAGAGAGAGAGGTTATTGGACGAGATGGGGGAATATCGTTCTATGTTTGAGTTAGGAAAATAAAACTAGCGATGGAAAACTAGGATATACATATTTTTTAGCCATGTAGAAATTATACTAAATGAGAGAGAGAGAGAGAGAAAGAGAGAGATACACACTGTACGTCTTCAACAAACAAAGATAGCATTTAAAAAATGGATAGAAAGAATGTTTAAAAAAAGAACACTGATCAATCAATCAATCAATCAATGAGTTAATTTTGCAACGTGTGAAAGAAAAGGCTGAAACTATAGCTTGCCACTGATTTCTATTTTTTGTTGTATTTTTTTTACATCCCGGCCCATTACATCTCGTCGCCTTGGCTTCCTTTTCTCCCGTTCTTCACCAGGTTCTCTTTCCCCGTGGGTTCTAATCATGGTCTTATCTTGTCGTAGTGATTGGTTGTTTCTTCTGACTGCGTCCTATCCATCTCCATGTCCTTTCTTTAATCTCCAGCTGTACTAGTTATTGCCTGGTTCTGTTTCACAGGTCTGTTGTTGTTATTAATCATCATCATCATCACCACAACCATCATCATCTTATTTCTTCTTTCTTTTCACTCCTTATGGACCATGGAGCCACCACTGTAGCGTCCTCCTGGACAGAAGCCTGCACCCACTAGTCACATGATCTTGTAGCTGTGGTTTATGTAGCAATGTTTGACATGATGAGGTTGCCAGCCTCACGAACAACCACTGATTTGTTGCCTTGTACGACACGCCTGAGGGAGCTGTAGTCTAATTCTTTCTTTGTCTCCTCACTGACACCTGCAAGAAATACACGGGGCGTGGTTGTCATTGTATCTCGCCATGTCATGAGGCGGCTAGTGGCGTCGGTTGTAGTCTGAAGTTCGTAAGGGCTATTTTTGGTGCCACGCCACGTTTCTCTTTCACAGACTACTACTGTTGTTACGTCCGGTTTTGATTACCAGACCACAAGATCACGTGCCCTAATATAACAGACGGTCATTGTGTGTCTAGGTTGGAAAACACCCTATATACCCCAATTATAACCAAATTTCAGGTTGAACAGGGTATCACAGCAACATAGTAGAAGAAAACAACAACACGTCTAGGTTGGACGGAGCGCGCCTCGCAAAAACGAGGCATAATTTTTTTGTTCGTTCGTTAGTTCCCTAAGAAGCATAAGCATTCAACAACGTTATGCCAAGTATTCCTGTCCCGTGCCATCAGCTCAAAGTCTTTCCATGTTTTTCTATCCTTACCATTTACGTCTCCATTTCTCTTCTCTGTGTGTTGTTTTCAATCTCTCACTTCTTCTCATACCCTGGGTATTCCGGAACAAGGACTGCCTTGTAATACTATCAAGTTGTCCTCAATGCATCACCATTGTAAGGGTATTTGATGCGTGATGCCATATGATGATGGATGGTATCCGCATGTCTGGTTTTGTGTAGTGTGCAGATGTGTTCAGTCAACCAATGTTCATACAAAAATAACAGGGCAATCCACATAGGACGTCAGTAAACTCACGACGTATAAAGTCAATGATTCTTGTAACAGCCGTTGACGTTTTTCTTCATTATTTATTGTGGACGCCACAGTGACAAAATGGTTACGCGAATATGTAGGCACATCGAACAGTCATTATCACAGCAACATTCAATACAGCAATAGACGGTAGACAGCATTACAATGATGAGTCAGATGCATGTTATATTTCATAGTGCTGTAAATGTAGTCAGGTGAAAAACTCCATCCTTTTCTATAACAGCCAGGAGATAACCAGATGTATGAGATCAGTTCACTCTCCTTAGTCTGACTTCAGCAAGACAGACACGTCTGCCGAAGTATACATAATGTCCTCAAAAATATCCTCTAGATAATAAAGGTTTTCCAAACCTAGTTCATTTAACAAAGTAGCAAGTAATGGTCCTTGGAACATGCATCAACCGATGCAGTACAATACAGCGACATGTGAGCTGGGAAAACATCTCGTGACGACGACTTTCGAAGACAGGCTATGAATCGAAATCGCTCACGACCCAAAATCGATAGAGTTAATGAAAAGTCAATTTACCTTGCTTTCAGGAAATACACAGAAATATCACGCCTCCCGACATGTGGGAAACACTAGAGGTATTATCTCGAATAAACGAAATATCCATTAAGAGGACTACACATCCCTGACAGAACAAAAAATAGCGGAGATCCCCTCTTCAACGAGGCATCTCTTTCGCCATTCAAATCGCTCACTCCACTCGTGGTGGGCGGAAACCGATCGACCAAAAAACAAGACCAGTCATGCGCAGTCCAGCGCAAAAAGACCACAGCTCAAAACTTAACTGCATTCAATACCAACGCGGGAAGACAAATGCTTACCGAGAAAAGTGACTATAAATTTCAAGCAGTTGTTGCCCTTGCGTTATAAAATAGATATTGTAATAAAACGATGTTGCGAGAATTTATCACGCAACAGTATTCCTGTCACGTCTCGCTCTACTGACATCTTTCTTGTTATTACTCCACCATAGTGACCGACTGACTGACTTTTGACCCATGCACATGATACCTGGGCCTTTATCGTGCGTACGGGAGTCGCGCTGGTGTAATGGTTACCGCATTGCGCTGGCGATCAGGTGTTCAAGGTTCAAGCCCGGGCGTGAGCATTTGAAGGAGTGTCACCGACTGGGATTTTGACTGAATAAACTTAAAGGCTCCTGAGATAAACCCTCTGTGGATAGGAAGGAGCGAAGCTCCTGAGCGGGTTGGAAGGAAAGTCCATAGGCTCCCCAGCCTCGCAATGACATGTCTTTGGGCCGAAGGGCTGAAAGCCTACGTGCCGCTGGTTAAGAAAAAAAAATAATAATCATGCGTGTCGTGCTTAGATAGGTTTTAAAGTTATTTAAGGTCCCGCCTGAGTATAGGAGATGGTGATAATACGTGAGAAGTAAAGTGTAAGAAATAGACTTACACGAGAGAATAGTTAAAGGAGAAGAATAGTTCCTCTAGTCCAGCCTATCTATACGACTGTATTTTAGTATAAGACAATCTTGCACCCCTTAATATTGAGAAACGTGAAAAACTATGGTTAAATGGGTATGGGTCTGACCAACACACACAAAGTTAGTTCTTTTGTTGTTTATTATCATTAAACTTTACACCATCGAGTATCTAAAAGAATCAAATAAATCAGAATTACATGCATATAAAAATAACAGAATACCTTTGCCCTCCCCTCCTTGAGAAGATAAGAACCCAACCAAGTTAATAACCCCACAGGTTAAAGGTTAGCAATAGGTTACAGTTATAGACAGTAAAGAAACACAGTTCATAATACGTGCTTCTCCGTGAAGTAACCAATTGTTAAAGCAAAATAACTAGTTTGGTACAAGCTACCTTAACAGAAAATATTCAATCTCTCTCTCTGACATACGTGGCCATACTCTCTCTCTCTCTCTCTCTCTCTCTCTCTCTCTCTCTCTCTCTCTCTCTCTTTCTCTCTCTCTCTCTCTCTCTCTCTCTCTCTCTCTCCTTACTTAATCTTGGTGATATTTCCTGGAATGTACAGTTATCCTGAATATATTTATCGATATTGATAGTGTCAGGGTACAGTGCCAAATTTGGCCCCAGTCCAACATTGACAATAACTTTATAAGGTGGACGCCAAGTTTGGCGAAATAATCCTGGATCGATAGTGTCACCTCGAATAGTTAATGGTAGAAAAAATCGAGATCTAAAGTTCACAGCAAAGAATGGAAAAACAAATACTTCTGGTATTCTAACACAGCTAATTGCTAAAAAAAATTGTTGCTGGTGATGGTACGTGATTGACTGGTAAATCCTATCGGATGGCTCTGGTGAGTGCCGATTCTGAAATAGCGTGACTCTTCTCGATAAATATCCTCTTGGAAACGACTATCAGAAGTCGGGAGAACAGTTATTGTTATTTCACCACAATGGGCTGATAAAAATGCAAGAACATATATCTGGGTATTTTGTAAGTCCAGTTAAAATTTACTATTACAATGTTCGTTCGTCTCTGTGGCCCGTCCTGTTCACAACTGAAACTTGGAGACGCATCAGCCAACAGAAGACAACTTTAATCTAATCAGTAAAATAAGAGACAAGGCCAAAGATAAAGCCACATTAAAAAACCGCTGGTCGCCGATGATCAGGTTGCCTGAAGGAAATAAGAACATTATGAAAAAATTACTGCTAATGATATCTACATACATATATACACGGAAGGGGACGAGACATCTCTCATCCTCTCCGTCAGTCCTGATTAAAGTTAAAAGGCGCACGTTCTGTCTAGCCTATCCTGTCGCGCGTCGCTTAGCGGGTGCAAGTTTGGTTGAGGCATGCAGCCTTTTCTTCCTCCTGCTCCGGTCAACGATCAGCGCATAATGTCAATTATGATTAAATTATCCCTACGCGCACTCAACAAATATCGCCTGTCATTAATAACTATTAGATTTTCGGCGTCTGTTTGTTTAGTCACATGAGATAGTCAAACACAGTCACTTACTAAATTACACACAAATTTATATATTACCAGAAATCCAGAAAGAAACACCACGCTCTATTAACACATCTATTCCCAGTGGTTTTAGATAACGTGTTTATACTCTCCGAAAAAAATCTGAGCGACTCTGATAATGATTTTAGAAAGACGCAGTTTATATACGATCATGTTGTTATGATCTCTAGAAGATGTGAATTCTCACACTCCGTTTCCCAGCAGAGAAATCTGAAACTACGTTTCCCAGATCAAGGGTTTAACGGTCGCTTCTGCCGGCCGTTGCTAATCGACAACAAAAGCTTAACCCGTGTAGCGGGCTCCCGTCCGAGAGTTTCCCTGTTTCTCGAGATCAAAGGATTTGCTCCCCTTATAGAGAATCTTCAAAGGCCGTTACCTTTCCACGTGTTTTCCACGTGCGATCTGCTCGTCATCGTAATATTGACAGATTCGCTCGCGTGAGAAACTTGCGTAAACGAACGTGGTTCGCCCCCTGCTATGAATGACAGGTTGCGAAAGTTGGTAAACAAGCTCGTTTGATATGGTCAAGTAAAAAGAGGCGTGGATTACAAGGTGAGTCAGACAGGCAGAAAAATGCGTGACTTTGTTAGCGAATCTTAAAACTACGCTGAGGTCACGAAAGGCTGTCGGATACAGGAGGCTTTATTTCAGTTATACGTCACGTATGGATTACCTGGTTCAACCTCATAGTGTTGTTTTAATCCTTCTAATCTACGCCAGGAACCTTATATATGAAAGTACGTAACTTCTTGGTAAGACATAAAAAACAGTAGTCAAAACATTATGAAATATGTACGCAGGCGTAACATATGACAGGCCGTTGTCTTTGCTGATTATTAGTACAGTAGCTCCTTAAGATCGTCCGACTGGCTGAGTGGTTAGAGCTCTGGTCTCTTTCGGCAAAGGAGCCGCGTTCGATTCACGGTACCGACACGCTTCAGTCTACCCAACTGTAATTGGGTACTTGACTTAAGGAAGGAAAAGGCATTGAGGAAGGGAACTGGTCACCTCGCCTCTCGATGCTTGATCTAGTATAGTGAAGTCTCTAACACGTCACTTCCCTACGGTAGTAACTGCTATGGGATTACCATTACCTTTTTTAGCTCCTTAAGGAGTGAATTAGTTAGTGGAAGCTCTCTAAAACCTACTACAGTGCTGGTACCATGCCCCACCGATATATGGAGACAGGAGAAGGAGTTAAGACATTTCATCCGCAATACCTGACATCCGCAATACCTGACATCCGCAATACCTGACTCCGTAAGTCATTTTCAAACTTCGGGAATATTTGACACATTCTATTTTTTGTTTGTTACAAATTGTGAAATACAGTTTGTCCCAAACACATAATGATCGTGTATCCATTGTAAGAGTTTAGTCTTACCGGCGTATCCTTCTCATATTTAATTTTAATTAGTTGTTTTCTACAATTAAAAAGTGTGATAAAGTAAAATAAAAAATTATTCCGCGTACGCATTGAACCCCTTTCCATACCCCTGGCGGTACGCGTACCACATTTTTGGAAACACTGTAATACAACATGACTGGTTGTTGGCAAACATGCTATTTATAACGCAGTCAGTGATAAATATACGATAAAGTCTCCAAGTTCTATGAAATTATGTGACTTCTAAAAATAGCTAAAATAACCTTGCATTCAATTAAAAAAAAAACATGAGGACGAAGAAAGCACCGAAACTAGTCGATAATTTGTGAAAAGAAAAACAACAGTAGTGATCATGTACAGCAGTGGTTCCCAAAGTGGACAGCACAGCCCCCTGGAAGCGTTGGGAGGATCCAAGGGGGCGACAAACGAAAATTGGGCTGCAAAGGTGGGGGGGGGGGGGGGGGGGGGGACGTTCAGTAGTAAACCTTTTGTTGAGGATTTGACAGGCTAAATTCAGCAATATTACTCAATGCAACACTTGCATGTAAAAGTGTTTTGATTATACAGGGCCCTACGTGAGCGCACAAGGAGAATGTAGCCTGAGATAACCACCGCTCGTTCCAGTTTCTCATACATCTTATAGCAGAGGATGCCAACACCAGTGAGGCGAGGACAAGATAGGAATGATAGATAGAGGTATAGAGGGGTAGTTGTAATTCTAGGATCATTGAGCAAGTCATAGTTTCCTCTGTATTTGCCATCCTGAGCTCAGCTAACTATCGCTGATCATAAATTATAATCGATATCGTCTGCTAAAATAGCAGACGTAAAGGATAACGTAGCCCCTGTTGTCCACTCGGTCAACGCCGAAGAAAGAGAAACCAACAAAAAAAAGGTTGTTGTCAGCTGACTAAGATTTAACCAGCATCTTTGGGAAGATGACAACCAGTGCTAAATAGTGTTTATCAGTTAAATATCGACCAGTGTCAATTGGCAAGTTGTGTCCTAATGTACTTTTCGTTTGAAGGTGATGTCAGCTGACGAAATTAGATATCTGCAGGTTCTTCAAAAAGGAAAAACTTTACTTTGTTGCAGATTTCATTGTCTCAGTACTTAGAGGGTGCTAATAATAACGTGAATCCATGATACGTTAATGAACTAGAGGTACGTTTCACTAGAGCCAAGACTTAGTGCATAACCATCGGTGCTATTTATAAATTTTTTTATACTGTAATGCAGGGAAATTTAGGGACGCTTTGAATGTGCTCTGGTAGCCAATGGGGCTGTGACCCGAAACAGTTTGGGAAACACTGAAGTAAAGTGTCATTAATTCTGATCCAATCCAGATTACATTTTAAATTGATGTGCAAACTGTTGCACAAGTCTTAAATATGTCAACACTGGCCTCAGGCAGGCAGACAGATAGCCAGACATATAGGCAGGACGGACTGATAGACAGTGAAATAAGAGCACATTTTGTGGTTTTTATTTGTGAACGCGCTAAACATGAAAGCAGCTGAAACGTGCCCCTTTAAAGGAATGTTCACTAGTCTATAGAGGAGAAATACCAAAACAGTAATTAAATGGAACTGATGGCATATTTAAACAGAAATAGTAGGTAATATATTGTAATGACAGGCAAATATTGGGGGGGGAATAATGCAAGCCATGTACGAGCGCAAAGTCCAACGCTGTGGAGACGGGAGTCGTGGAATTAGTTGTATTTTAGTGAAGTCGGAGTCGGGTTCTGTTAAAAAATGTCCGGACTCCGACTCCAAATAGTAAGCCATATGACTAGTTAAAAAAAAAAAAAACCGTCGTCTCAGTCGGGGTTGCACTTCTAAAATTTTAGAAGTCGAAGTCGGAAAATTTTTTGGCCGACTCCATAACCCTGGCGCAAATAATGAGCTATTAAAGCTAAAGAACAAATCCTACAAGCTCATAGGGGAAAACAGATGGAAGTTCATAGAGCAGACGATTAGCAACGCCAGCAGTTATCAAAACTTTCCAACAGGCAGCGAAAAGCATCGCGATTCTTTTACAGGTCAAACATTCAACCTTCTGTTCTAGTATGCAATTTTTTCCCGGACTTATAACATTACTGTTGTGTATTTCTAAAGACGACTGTAGTTTGTCTCTGAAGAGACAAATAATGAACAGAATTACTGCAACCTCAGGTATATCGTAAGATGCGACCAATATGAGGTTGTACATGAGGCTGCCAACCTCGTCATGTAAAACACATTGCTACAGAGACTACTGGTAAAAGAACACGAGCGGCTTAACGCAGGCATCTTGTAAAAGGCCAGCTGTAGTGGTGGGTCTATACGTCTATGCTCCACAAGGAACTAAAATGGATATAAATGAAGGTATTGGTAATGAATGTTACTTCAAACATAAAACTTCGCTAGCCGTTCATTACTACGTCCATTTATTTACTAATTTAGTCATCTGAATTAAAAATATTCTTAAGTTCTCAGCTGAAAGATCGTTTACGTGTGATTTATGATGAAGATAATGTTGTGATGAATTAGAACGGTGATGATAAAAATTAGGTCAAACATAAATAACCACGTACCTGGTGATGAAACCAGAGACAACAGCTGGAGATCATACCACTCAAAAATCCACAAACATTGCCGGGAGCAGACGCCAGCCGGTGATAGCTGGAAACCAAATGTTCAGTATTCTTCTAGGGCAGGGTGTCTGAACCTTTTCTGTGCCATGGGCCCCTTTGATTATCTGATGAAGGCTATGGGCCCCTTTGATTGCCCGATGAAGGCTATGACCCCTGCTTGGGAACAAAATATATACTGTTCAAAAAAAGAAACGCATAGCTATCCGAGGGCGCGTTTTTCTGAGTTTGTAAGTAAAATTTGGTGCTAGGGTATATAAAAACCAGCCTCAAATGTTCTTTACAGTGTCAAATGCACGTGTTGACCTGAATTGCGTTCGTTTTTGTAATCGTTACAACGCAGTGGTCAATAGTGTTTATGACGCAATTTTTGACCACAGCTCATGTTGCGCGCACGTGAAAGCAACAAAATTTGGGGTGAACACTATTCACTGACAACGCAACTGAAACCCTATAAAAGGATAACGCTACACACACAAAAATCAGTTCATTTTCAAGCAGACATTTATGGCGTCTCTATCGATAAATTTAAGGAACATTGCTATTGGCCGACTGCATGCAGGCGAAAGTCAAAGTCAGGTTGCCAGGAATCTAAACGTGCATCAGAGTACCATCAGTCGACTTTGGCACCGGTTCCAAGCCACTGGCTCAGTTGAAGACCGGCATCGCAGTGGACGACCCAGAGTGACAAGAGCAGCGGAGGATCGCTTTTTTCGGCTTCGTCCCCTCAGAGACAGGTTTACAACAGCTTCCTCAACTGCCCAGTCATTACCTGCAGGACGTCATGTGTCTGATCAAACTGTCCGGAATAGACTGCGTGACGCTGGACTTTGGGCACAACGACCTCACCGAGGACCTGTCCTTACGCGCCGCCATCGCCAAAATCGACTTCTTTGGGCCAACCAGCATCGTCCCTGGGCAGCTGACAATCAATGGAGACGTGTTTAGTGACGAATCTTTCTTTTTGTTGCAGCGTCATGATAGACGGCGTAGGGTCTACCGTAGGCGAAATGAACGTTTTGCCCAAAATTGCGTTGATGAAGCTCCGCCGCGTGGTGGTGGAGGTGCAATGGTGTGGGGAATGATCAGTTACAACGGAAGGAGTCAATTGGTGCACATTGAAGGAGGCTTGAATGCGCAACGATACGTCAATGAAATTCTTCGACCCCATGTCCTTCCACTTTTGGCTGCCCAAAGGTCTGTGTTTCAACAGGACAACGCCAGACTCCATTGTGCACGGTTGACCACGCAGTTCCTGACTGCCAACAACATTCTCACCCTTCCCTGGCCATCCCTGTCTCCAGACATGAGTCCGATTGAGCACCTGTGGGATGAGCTGCATAGACGTGTTTGTCGCCGAGATGTTGCTCCAGCCAATCGTCGTGATCTGTTCCAGGCACTCCAAGAAGAGTGGGCAGCCATCCCACAGGCCCACATCAGACGTCTGATCGCATCCATGCCCAGGAGATGCCAGTCGCTGATCGATGCAAGAGGAGGCCACACACCATACTAACGGGAAAGCCCGTACGCCAAAAAACCCTCGTGACCCAGATGCAAAACAACTGTCAATTGATTGGTTGAACCCTAAGGTATTCTTGTGTGCAATTTGAACAATTAACTCATTAAATTAAAAAAAGTTATTGAATGTCAAAATTATGGCTATGTTTGTGCCTTCAGTAGCTATGCGTTTCTTTTTTTTGAACAGTATACATAAAAGCATAATAATAAAAAAGCTACATATTAAATGTTAGAGTATGTACACGAACCCCCCTTGAATCAATTCATGGACACCCACCCCCAGGGGTCCTTGGACCACAAGTTAAGACACCTTGCTCTATGGGAACCTTGAGACGTGAGTGATAATCTCAGCTGCCTAGATTCTTGTATCAATGATTAACAAAAACGATAATAATGTCAAGGAAAGACATGGAGGTAAATATTAGCCGAGTTACTTGACTTTTGTCGGTTGACTGTTGCCGTAGTGGGGCGCTGAAGGTTGTGTTCTTGAACCAAGTGTGTCACACTGGCAACTGTGATCCTGTCTTGTTACCGAAAGTCTGTGATGTTGTTTATACATCTGCCTCTTGGTTCTTCTCCATGCCGTGAAACCAGATCCCCTAATGTTGTAGGCGCGTAATGGTAATTGTGACGGTATTGCCTACCTTGCTGTGCAGTAGTGGTCCAACAGTGGCCAAAACTCAAGAGTATCTAATATGGGCTTCAAAGGTGTCTACCTTCGCACAAGATTACTCTTAGCAGATTTGTAAATAGAATGATAATGACGCTTCTATCTCGACGGAGTTTTAACAAGAAATTCAGATAAGCGAAAGCAATGCTACATTGGCTGAGCACGTTAATTCTAGAGTCTTCCGACAACTTTTGTGAAGAATTAAGCAATGATTAACCTGAGCTCGTTCAAGCCCCCACTTCTGATTTACTCGGTGCAATTCTTATTTTCTGGTACAGCTCTGTTTAGAGTGTGTTTAGTAAATTCACTGAGACAAACATGCAGTTTATTTAAAATGATTAAATCAAAGTTAGATTTGTAAAAATACAAATAACAAAATTTAATAATCACTTAAGATTTAACAGTTTGAAAATAATTTAATAGTTTAACAGAAAAGGTTCACCATTGATGAATAGTAGGTTCTATGGACAAGTTCACTTTGGCAGCTTATATATTGCACTTAGCTGCAAGTGGTTGTTTCTTTTCCCGCTGGGTTGGTTCTTTTTACACTGCTTACGCTCGTCACTGGTCAAGGTTGTAGGGTGCAGCTCGTTCCCATGAGTGTCAGGGAGAGAAACATGTAAATGAAATGGTTAACAGTACAGATAGAATATTTTTACATTTACATTCCCAAGCTGATTGAAAAGTGTTCTCCAATATATATTGGAATATGTTTTCATTTATGTTTAAACTGATTTGAAAAAAGTTTGAAACTTTCATTAATTTTAAAGTGAATATGTTAACATCGACATTTTACACTGGTTTAGAAACTGTAGTATTATAATTAAAATTTAATTTCATCTTTACCTCCCGGCTCAATATGGAACTTTGGACTACTGATGCGGTTTAGTTTTCCTCAATAAACTAGCAATAAAGCAGTCACCAGCCCTTGCTGTGGTGGTTAACATGAACTTATCATTTATGGCGCTGAGGTTGCCAGCCTCAAATGACTGGGAAATCCACTAGCGATTTTCACTTATTAATATTCACATGGTTAATATGAACCATATTAGTTCAATCATGTTAGTAATGAAAATATAGAATGTAACAATGACAAGTTTACGCTGTACCAATATTTATCCTGGCTCACCCAAACTTTTTGCTCAGCCAGTTAATGAATGATTGTTAAGGCACACAAGCCGATGCCATTTTACCACGTGATGTACCTTGGGGTCGTTAATTATAACTTTACTTTCACTCTTGCCTCGTGTTGTATTCTCCGTTTCCTCCACTCCCGGTTTGCCTTGTTAAAATGCTTAAGCGATGTCCTGGGCTGTTTTTTGTAAGTCCGTCAAGATTCTCCAAAAAAAAGGTTCCCGGGCCTGTTAAAAGGAAATTCTGAATTACGGGACAAGTCTGGTGTCTTGGCAAGCGTGTGATAGAATCTCACAGTATATATGTTTCTCAGTGAAAATACCACTCTGAAACGTTATTCAGGTTATATGTCTGTCCAACCCAACGCATCTGTCTGTAAACGACGCCTAAAGAAAGTGCCAATCGTTTTTAAACACCAAAATGTGGGGGCAGGGGCGATTTTCAAAATCATTCCTGATATGGAAATAAATTCTTGAACATTATGTAGAGGTCAAAGTTTTTCCGTATTATGGTAAGAACAGCCATCCGAATGCTTGGCAGGCAAACTCAACCAACAACATCTGTAAAAATTAATACCGACATATGCGTTTCAAATGTAACCAATTGATTTCTTGTATCGGAAAGTAATCTTATCATCCTTGTCTGTCCAATGAGACGCACTTCCCGTACTCACCAGATTGGCTGGGCGTAGGCGAGCGCGTTAGTGTGGGCCGTCGTTTATCAGCAGATGAAAACAACTACGATGAGCGATTCTAGTGTTTTAATGTGTAATCTAATGTCGGAATGCACTCGCGATTAAACCAAACAATAATAATAATAATAGCCATCTTCCAGTCATAAACTGACCTGGGAATGTGCCCCCTGAGGTGACAGCCCTCAGCTGACTTATTTTCCTTGGTGCTCCCTCTTCAGACGTTTTTCCTCCTCCACACACTGCTTCTTGTGGGGAGAGCCTCTCTTCGCACCAATCTGATGGTCGGGGCGTAAACTACGCAGCGCCACTTAGTGCCGATCGGCAGCTTCCATCCCTCCACAATGTTTCTGCGGAATCCATGTCCAGTGCCCCTCATATCTCTCTTAGCACACATCTTTGAACCTCCAGCTGTGGTCGCCCAAAAACTGTTATCTCTTGCCCATCCTGCTAATCTGTCCGTAGAAGAAAGAATATCTTTTTGGATGACTACCATCTTCCAATGCAGCGCGAACATGGCCAACGCTAAGCGAAAGTCCTGCGCTGTCCCTAAGAAGCGCTATTACTTACTTTTGAAGGCCCAGCACGTGACAAACACCTCGACATTTGTCACTTTATCTTTCCACGAGATGCCGAGGATGGATGCGGCGTAAGCACCCGCAAATGGAAAGGTATTTGAGCCTTTTTCTTTCTTGATTAGCATAGGTTCGTCCAGCGTCTCGCTGGCCATATAGGAGTTGTGCTGGTGACGTTTGGTCTTCATTGTGAGTTTAGAGTTTTTCCCCAAAACACGCGATGTGAGGCGGGCAAAGGTAGCTGCAGCTTTGCCAATGCGGCTGTCGATTTCTGTATCCAGTGAGAGTTTGTCATTGATGGTAGACCCTAGGTATGTGAAGTGGTGCACCACTGCCAATTTCATAGTTATCGATAGTGATAACTGGTGCAGCACCCACATCCTGACCCAGCACATTCGTTTTCTTTAGCTTTATTGTGAGGCCAAAGTCCTTGCATGCTTTAGTGAAGCGATTCATCAAGCTCTGAAGCTCCTGTTGGCTTTGAGTGACGACTGCAGCATCATCAGCGAACAACAAGTCTCTTATAGTGACCCTTCTGATTTTTGTTTTTTGCCTTCAGCCTTGAAAGATTAAACAGACGGCCATCTGACCTAGTGTGAAGGCATATTCCTTCAGTTGCATCTCTGAATGCATGTTTCAAGAGTAAGGCAAAGAAGATTCCGAAGAGGGTCGGAGCCAGAACACAGCCTTGTTTAAACGCCACTTCGTATATCAAAGGGCTGTGACGTGCTTCCAGCATATTGGACTGTTCCCTTCATGCCGTCATGGAATGACTTTATCATTTCCAGCATTTTAGAAGGGCAGCCTATTTTCAGGAGGATTTTAAAGAGTCCATCCCTACTAACCAGGTCGAATGCTTTTGTGAGGTCTATAAAGGCGATATATAATGGTCTTTTCTGCTCTCTTGATTTTTCCTGAAGCTGGCGGAGAGAGAAGATCATGTCTGTTGTTGATCTGCCAGCTCGGAATCCACACTGTGACTCTGGATATATGCGCTCAGCTAACTTGTGTAGTCGCATTAAGATGACTTTGGCAAAAAACCTTACCAACAATACTAAGAAGAGAGATGCCTCTGTAGTTATTGCAATCACTTCTGTCTCCTTTATTTTTATACAGTGTTTACAATCTTGGCATCTCATGCATGTCTTGAGGAATAGTTGTGTCTCTTCCCAGCACACTGGCACAGCATCCTATGCAGGGGATGTAATAGCGTGCTCTTACAGCATTTGATTAAATCAGGAGGAATCCCATCACTGCCTGGTGCTTTGCCAGAGGCCAAGCTATCAATGGCCTTGCTGAGTTCCTCTAATGTTGGTTCGGCATCCAGCTCCTCCATAGTTGGCAGACTGTTGACACCATCAAGGGCTGCAGGCCGTCGTAACGGTATTGTCTCTAGCGTAAAGCTCAGAGTAGTGCTCGACCCACCCTCTCCATCATCTGCTTAACCCTTATCGTTTAGCTTCTCTCCGCTGATGGTTTTTAGCGGTGCCGTCTTACTTTTATGGGGGCCAAGTGCTTTCTTTATACCGTCATACATTTGTCTAATGTTGCCTGTTTGCGCTGCGATCTGGATGCTCTCACTGAGCTGGAGCCAGTAGTCATTTGCACAGCGTCGAGCAGTTTGTTGAACTTTGCTTCTCGTAGCCCTCAGGATCTGTAGGGTTCTGGCACTCGGTGAACGTTTGTATTCATTCATAGCACTGCGCTTAGCTTCAATGACAGGTGCCATCACATCTGATGAAGCATCAAACCAGTCATTTGACTTTGCTGTTTTCTTACCAAAGGTGGCAAGTGCAGTACTTTGAATGGTGTTCCGTAGATGCTCCCAGTTCTCTGTAATAGTATCACCATGCTGAGGGCTACTGAGCACTTTCTCGAAAGTCGCAGTGAATTGAGCGATCATGAAAGGGTCTGACATCTTGCTGGTATCAATGCGTGGTTTCCCTTCATGTCTGACACGATAGAGTTTTCTTGGTTGTGCTCTGATTTTGCAGCAAACCAAGGAGTGATCTGTATCACAGTCTGCACTATGGTACGAGCGCGTGGAGAGCACAGACCTGAGGAGTGGCCTTCTGACGAGAATCAGGTCAAGTTGGTGCCAGTGCTTGGATCGTGGGTGTCTCCATGACACCTTATGCTGGGGTTTTGTCTGAAAGTAGGTGTTGGTCACGCAGAGGTCATGGTGGACGCACAACTCTAAGAGCCGTTGTCCATTTTCATTCATCTTGCCAATACCAAACCTGCCCAGACATGAAGGCCATGAAACATTATCGGCACCCACTCTAGCGTTAAAGTCACCCCAAAGGAGAACAAGCTGTTCTTGCCTAGGTATGCTTTTGATAATTGCTGTTAGATTCTCGTAGAACTCATCTTTAGCTTCTGAGGCAGAGATACAGAGTAGGGAGCATACACACTGACAAGGGTGATGGGGACCTGTGCTAGTTTGCAGGCGGAGCATTAACAGGCGTTCTGATCCATTCTCGCCTGGTTCAACCATTTTAGTTAGCGATTTTTTGACCGCAAAACCTACTCCGTGTTCTCTAGCTTTATTAAGATCTTTCCCTTGCCAATAAAAACATGTGTAGTCCTTCTCGCTCACCGTTCCAGAGCCCGCCAGGCGCGTTTCCTGAAGTGCAGCTATATCCACCTGAAGTCGTTTTTGCTCATCATTAATTATGGCTGTCTTCCTTACATCGTTTACATCCTGTAGGTTTTCGGATAGTCCAGTCAACATAGTCCGGACGTTCCAGCATCCCAATCTGAGAGTTTGCTTATTTCTATTTTTTCGATAATTGCTTGGTGCAAAATTTTCTGTCCACAGTTCGGGTTTGACCCTAATCCCCATGCACCCAATGGGGAAAGCAGACAGTGTCAGGATAACACCTAATTGACTGGGGGCTGCCCAGCTTGAAGCGGGCGGTAGCTGTCCAGTGAGATCCTAGAACCATTCCCACTGTCGGAAGTAGCCCCTGGCGCCATGCCCTTACGCCAATTGGGCAAAATGCTTATAACCGGTAACTGCTACTTCCCTTGTTGTGCCGAAACCTGTAGGGTGAAGCTGGAGTGTCCTCTCCAGGGCGCGAGCTTTGGCACAGTTATATGGAGATCAAGCTGTTGCCCCATGCAGCATGTTTACACCCCTCTCCCACACACAGGCCGGTAGATCCAAAGGATCGGACTGAAGCCGAATCACAGGTTTGGGTACCATGGCCAATGTTGCAGGGCAGTTTGCACACAGGAATAATGTACGAAATCGGACATTAGACTCTGCATTAGGGACTAACCGAACTCCAGGATTTTATCCTCCAGGGGTTTACTTTACCGAAGCCAATTCCTTAAATGATATTCCCGCCAAGGCTGCGGGGTTTGAATATCTGAGTTCTTCTCTTAAGATAAGCTACCTAACCAAGGGATCACGAGCCCATCTGCCCGAACACCAACAAAAGGGTGTTATTTTTAATCTGTGTCTCTGCACGCTCCCTTTCAATGGTTAGGGATGGGTGGGTAACAAACAGGGTCAGATTGACTTTCCAGATAGGAGTGTAAGAAGGAAAATACATAATATCTGCCTACCCGTGGCGGCAGAGAAAGAAAAGGGTGCGACTCGAAAAAAAATCGGCAATAAAATCAGTACAGTAATGTAATGATTACTACCGTAGTGTATAGTGAAGCGAGCTCGGAAAGAGGTCGCCAAAAAATCCATCTTGTGACAGTAAATTTATCGGGTTCCATTCTCTGAGATGGCCAAAACCAATTAATTCTTCTGCTTCTCTATATATTTGATGTAGGAAAAGAAAGGACACAATATCCTACAATAGGTAAAATTCGCATTCTTTCTTGCAGTTGTCATGTTATTTGGCACTTTAGTTTTACGTGATGAGATTGTCCGCCCCTTGCACAATCTCATTAGTCTATCGCTTTGTACGACATGCCTTGGGGTGGGGGTACTCCTATTCGTTTTTAGTCTCTTCAGAGACACCTCACAATTTTACAGTTCTTTTCGCTTTTTCTTTTGTTCTTGTTTATGTGTTGTCCCTGATGATGACCTACCTGGCTGTTACCTTAAAAACTGTTTTTTCTTGTAATATCTTCTCTGTGTGATGTTGCAGTACTGCAAGAAAACATAATACATGCTATACTGCTAACTTTTGGTGTTCAGCAACAGCGGAGCAAGTGTGTTTTAGGGTGTTCTGTTTCTAGATTTTTTTTAGGGTGTCTTGTTTCTAGATTTGTTTTAGGGTGTTCTTTTTCTAGATTTGTTTTTTGGGTGTGTCCTGTTTCTAGATTTGTTTTAGGGTGTCTTGTTTCTAGATTTGTTTTTAGGGTGTCTTGTTTCTAGATTTGTTTTAGTGTGTCCTGTTTCTAGATTTTTTTTAATGTGTCTTGTTTCTAGATTTGTTTTTGGGTGTCCTGTTTTAGATTTGTTTTAGGGTGTCTTGTTTCTAGATTTGTTTTTGTGTGTCTTGTTTCTAGATTTGTTTTAGGGTGTCTTGTTTCTAGATTTGTTTTTGTGTGTCTTGTTTCTAGAATTGTTTTAGTGTGTCCTGTTTCTAGATTTGTTTTATGGTGTCCTGTTTCTAGATTTGTTTTAGAGTGTCCTGTTTCTAGATTTGTTTTAGGGTGTCCTGTTTCTAGATTTGTTTTAGAGTGTCCTGTTTATAGATTTTGTTTTTGGGGTGTGTCCTGTTTCTAGATTTGTTTTAGGGTGTCCTGTTTCTAGATTTGTTTTGGGTTGTCCTGTTTCTAGATTTGTTTTAGGGTGTCCTGTTTGTAGAGTTGTTTTGGGGTGTCGTGTTTTTAGATTGGGTTGCTGTGCAGAAAGCATACAAGAAACTTCTGTTAAGGAGTAATAAAAGAAAATGCACTGACAAGGTAGGTATATATATATATATATATATATATATATATATATATATATATATATATATATTGTTATATATGTGTATATGTATATGTATATGGTGTAGTATATTGTTATCATATATATATAATATATATATATATATTGTTATGTATATTATATTTGCGTATATATATATATATATATAGTATATATATATAGTATATAGCTATATATATAGTATATATATATTATTATATATATATATATATATATATATATATATATATATATATATATATATATATATATATTATATATATATATATTATATATATATATATATATATATATATATATATGTATATATATATATATATATATATATATATATATATATATATATACTATATTATATAGATATATATATATAGTATATATATATATATATATATATATATATATATATATATATATATATATATATATTATATAGATATATATATATATATATATATATTATATATATATATATATATATATATATATATATATATATATATATACAGGCACAAGGACAGACAGACAGACGGATTGGCAAATAGATAGGATGGACAGATAGATAGGATGGACAGCTAGATAGATGGACAGATAGATGAACTTTATTTTCAGAATGTTGAGAATTGGGCTCGCAAGCCCATCAAATGATACTGCCCGTTCTTTCTCTCATCTGTTAGATAGATAGATAGATAGATAGATAGATAGATAGATAGATAGATAGATAGATAGATAGATAGATAGATAGATAGATAGATAGATAGATAGAACGATAGATAGATAGATAGATAGATAGATAGATAGATAGATAGATAGATAGATAGATAGATAGATAGATAGATAGATAGATAGATAGATAGATAGATAGATAGATAGATAGATAGACAAGAAGAAGGAAAAGGTATACGTTACTATCTAAAATCCTCTACACCCTGGACACGTACATCATATATCTTATGACTTAGATGACTTACAGAAAAGTGCATCGATATCTATCTGAACTCCACCCAACCACCCATCCCTCAGAACAATGCACGTTCTATTTCTACGCAACGGCTGCACTGTGTGAGCTGATGCACGTGCTGACTTGACGTAAATGGCCGGGGATTGTAGTAGATGTTTATCACTGCCGAAAGTTAACGGAGTACAGACATTTTTTAACGTAATAAAACCTACTTGAACTTTATGTCTTAGATAGCGTAAAAACACAGCATGAACACTGTAGCTTTAGTTAGATCCAGTGGCGTACTAAGGGGTCTGTGAGAGGGGCGGTCCGGTGCCTGTGTGCAGCCAGAGAGTGAGGGTTAGCATCGGACACTATTATGATAGTAATTACTGTTCAGAAAGACCTTGCTAGTTGTGTGTGTTTAATTTTTAGGTGGATTGAGGGCCGGGGTGCTTAAGTTGGATCCTTATCCCTGGGTTTGTGTACACAATGTCTGTAGGGCCGTCATTTGAAGCCGGAGGGAAGGGTGGTGAGGGAGAGGTCTCCGGGAGGAAAGGTGGTGAGGAAATGGGGGAGAAAGGGGTATAGGAAAGAGCTGCTGGTAGTATATCGTGAGAGATGTGAGTACGTAGGCAGAGAGGACTAGGAAAATGTGGGAGGTGAGGAACCCAATGGATGGAGGGGTGGAAAAGCCAGAACGGGTCCAAGAGGGTTGAGAGAGGTGCTAGGGAGAGAGTGTGAGGTGCGATGTTGAGGGTCCTCTGTCGCATGGACTTCTCATAGATCTGTCTCGGGATATAATCTTTCGTGTCTCTATCTCTTTCTCCTCTAGATCTCTCTATCTGTATCGCTGCCTTTCTAGTACTTCTGTCTGTATAGATCTGTCCTATCAGTATTTCTGATTCTTTCATGTTCTTATCTGGTCTTTGTAGTTTTATCTTCTCGGTTAGAGACCTGCCTTTTAAATGTCTCTGTATCGGTTTATCTGAGCGTTCTTGTAGATCTGAATCAGTCTCTTGGGGTATCGAGATCGTGTTTCGGGGGACATGAGTGGAATCTGTCTCGAACGTATCGGGGGAGGGATCCCCGTAATTGTGGGTCTCGCGAAAGGTTGGAGCGACGATGTTTCTGAGGGCACTGGCTCTAAGAATCTGTCTCAGTTACTGGTCTCTAAAGATCTGAAGGAGGGTATCTGTCTGGTAAAGGACAAATGGCGGCTCTGGTATCAGCAGGGGGGGGAGCTTGGTACAGGTCGAGCAATCTGGGTAGGCTGTCGTTTATAGTTGCAGGGCGAGAATTGTCTTATCGAAATGGGTGGTTCGGCAGAGAAGGATGGAGGGTATGAGGGGGTAAAGTTAGGGTCGTATGAAAGACAGAGAGTGTGGGAGGGAGAAGATAGAAGTGTTGCAGAGAGTGAGGGAGGCAAAGGAAAGGTTGTAGCAGGCCAAAGTTGAGAAGGGTGCATTTTGCGAACAGAGAGTAGGTGATTAGAGAAAGGCGAGAACGAGGTGTAGTTAGAACGCTAAGTGAATCGGGAGTGTGTATAAAGGGGTGGGTAGAATGTGTAGGGACGAAGAACGGGATGCGAGGTAGAAGGAGTTAGGCAGCAGAAAACAGTGTTTAGAAACGCTCCGGGCAGACAGGGCTCTGACCACACAGGCTTGAACAGAAGAAGGAAGAGAGTAATGCATGGGAGACAGTTGTGGAGGGAGAGAGTGTGGGAAGGGAGTGACGCATTCGTGAGCAGAGGCGAGACTATACTTTACATGTATCTCCCCGCTCTCCTCCTATATCCCGTCATTCTTTCCATCAGAGGTGACTCCGTCTCTCGTAATATGTCTCACTGTATCTCGGTCTCATTATATCTGTCTCTGTATCTCTTCTCTATATCTGTCTCTGCATCACTCTGTCCCTGTAACATCTATGTCTCTCTATATTTACTCTGTCCTCTAAGTATCATATGTCTCTCTATAGACATCTGAGGCTCTGTCATCTATGTCTCTCTATAATCTGTCTCTGTATCTATGTCTCTCTATATCTGTCTCTGTATCTATGTCTTGATACTATATCTTCCTCCTCTGTATCTATGTCTCTCTATATCTGTCTCTGTATCTTGGTCTCTCTTTATCTGTCTCTGTTCTATGTCTCTCTATATCTGTCTCTGTATCTGTCTCTCTATATCATGTCTCTGGGTATCTATGTCTCTCTATATCTGTCTCTGTATCCACAGTCTCATGTATGTACTTCTTCATTATCTTGTCCAATTCTAATTCTGTCGTGTCTTTCTTCTTTTTCTTAGCCTTCATATTTTGCTTTCTCTTTCCTCTTCTTTTTCATTTACCCTCTAATTTTCGACTTTTTATTCATCCATGTCCATATCTTTGTCCATAAAATTTCGCACTCTGAGTTTCAGGCGCATCTCTATCTACGCCCCCAAGAATATTTTTGACACCACACCCATAGAATAATGGCTGCATCGTACCATCTTGCAACGATAACAAAGAGGATTCCATGAACAATAATTTAGCTTAATTGGTTTAAGCGGAAACCCAGGTTCATTACCATAACAATGTCACAGCTTGAATAGAAAACGATATTTTCGATAGCTTGACGATGTTATAATGAACTATTCTTGTAATGAGTTAGGCGTGCTTACAAAGTTCGAATATGACAAGAGTGTTTACGGTTATTGCGACTAAATAAAGTACTGAGTATCCAAAATACCATAATTCCCGCCGTAAGTACGTCGCGGTCGGTCGGCCACATACAAGGCACACCGTCCCCATTTGCGCACTGTTCTATTTTTGAGAGAGTACATTAACTTTCAACGACAGCTAAGGGGTGCTAGTGTGGTTGAAAGTTAGACAATAATTGTATTGTTTCCCCTTATATCTACTCTCCCGAAAAAATAGAAAAAAGTGCGCAAATGACGTGTGCTTGAACAGTTTTGATTATGGAAAGAAGCCAACAACACTATTGATAAACAGTACATGAACTGGAGTTTCGTCAAACTTCAAAGTGTTGTTCTCGATAGGCAGTAAGTCGACCCATGGCTTCTCAGAGGCAGTAAATGTTTAAGACCATGGCAAGATTTTAAACATATGCACGAACAATTACGAGACATGTTTATCATAAAAGAAATGTTAGTTATTTAGTCTATTTTGCGTCCATTATATCATTATCACTACTCAACCATGTCATTTAGGATAGGATACGTCACCATGTCTTCATATTTAATACAACCATATAATTGTCACTACAAATATCTAATGTCGATCGCCCTGCAATGACAACGATTCAATGACAAAGAAATGGAATGTAAATGAATGAAATTACTGCAGGAGAAATAGTGATATCATCGGGATCGGCGGCAGAAAGAGCTTGTCATAATTCAAACCCATAGGTAATTGTTCCGTGCCAAACGTGTCAGCTGGAATGCTAGGTGTGAGTAAGAGACAAATGGTATGTGTGCCGGGCCTTTCGGTGTAATGGTGCAACTAATGAGGCAGTGTTCCGGAAAATACCCTTCCTGAGCCACACGAAGCTAAAAGAGACGCGATAAAATTAAACAGACAAAATATATCAAAGAACTGTCGTAGATTTCCGATAGGAGAATTAAGACTAGGTTTGGTCCCTTCTGAATAGGTTTGAATAGGTGATAGACTCAGTGAGAGTTAGTGAAAGGTACTAGAATTTCCACACACGTGAGATGATAGATTTTGATATAGTGGCTGTCTCTGAAAGCGAAAAGAATTCTTCTCTCTCTCACCTATCTTCTACAACAGTTGTTACAGCGTCAGACAGACTACACCAATATACATATTACGTATATTTCTATCACTCACAGGCACGCACATACACGTGACGACAGGTAAACACACAGACGTGGGAAAACTATAACAATGATATATATATTATCTAGAACGAGCTGACCAAACACGATTATTAAGTTCAAGAGCGATTTTAATATCAGGAAAAATCGGCTCACAACATCAAAGAAAGTACATCAAGGAAAATACATATACACATAGCCACAAAACTTCAAGGAAATGTTGCAAGGATGATAGCCCCGTTATGGTGTTAACTCTAGGTTTAGCCCGGCCCCGTTAAGAGAACAGATGATGGCGCCCGAGTCACAGATACATAGGGTTTGAGTCTAAGAGTTTTTCTTTGTTTTATCTCGTAATTATATGCACAGAGATTGAAAAAAATCTGATTTAACCTAAGACAAAAACACAAGAACTCTAGCCTTAGCAACAAATTATGCAGATTGGAAAAAAAAAATTAGGACAGCAACAGGGTGTCAAAGATATAATAGTGAAAATATCACTCAGACCAGCGTACACTCATTCATTCCGCCATGGCTTCTCATTCAGGTACTCACGACTTTGCTCGCTGCCTCTTGGAACACACTGATTTTAGATCTTTACACAGACTCAAAAAAAAATGCAGTCTTCTGCCAAGAAGTCCCCAGTTCCAAAAGACGTATTTAACTCGGAGTCTCCGGGAACGACTACTTGGGTGTGCAAATTTGTTCAAATGTCTGATTAAGTCACCTAACAATTATTCCAGGCGCGGGAGTTAGCAGAGCACAGTGTCAATAGCGTAGGTTTCTAGAAATGATGAATGTCAGGTCGGTGCCTTCCCTCAGTATAGGATTCACTTTAGTCACACCACAGATTTGTCCACAAATAATATATATAGATAGTCGGGAAATGTTAGTTAATACTTGAAGTATTTCGCGCCACCAGGCAGAAAGATTACGTAGAGTTTTCTAGAAGAAATTTTAGATCTAGCTCCAAGGTCCAGTATTTATCATTACAGTCTTTGAAAACCCGTTATTGGGATATTAGTATTTCTGTCTAACTTGCACCGTCAGATCAGTGTTACTTGAGAAAACCCACGTGGTTCAAAATAAGGACTGTCTATTTCTTCACAAGTATGGAAACTACTACTAGGTGCTGGTAAAGTTAGGGTCACCCCAAACTTTCACTGTGTGGAGGAAAAATAACACATATAATATAATAAACAGAATCTGAACTGGTTATAACTTACATTTAAACTTGCAAGCAGAGAGCTTTGCTTATCATTTAAACTTCCCGTGACGTAAGTTATAATTAAAAATCAGCAATCCTAATGAATTAGGAACACGTGCGTATTCCGTCACCATTCATGAGGCTCGATTCTAGAGTTTATACGTTAGTTTAGAAAAATACACTCGACTGAGTATTAGCAGTTAAATTAAATTCATAAATAGCTACAATTGCCGTTATAAGCTAGAAATTAAATTTTTAGTCTGCTTTCCACTGAATGCTTCCCTAGAAAATATAATAGCCTACCACTTTATTTCTCTTCAGCGCTAATAAATAGATTAAAATGAATTAAGCGATTTAACACTTTAACACTCACAAAATCTATATATCTATCATATTAATTACCTCAACCACAGAATTACAGGTAGTCGCACAACTTAAGAATAAAATGCTGAAAATATTTCTGGAAGTCTAGAAGTTCGACACATTGCCGAAACAAACTGAGATACTTCGCTAACAGCTATTCTGTTTACGAGCAACCTATCACTGTGAGTCTATGAGCGAGAATGAAATTAAAGTTTCAAACTTGGCCAATATCTTAAAATCAGACAAAGGGCCCAAACTTATTTCGCCAAGCGAAATTATCTCCCCTACTCCCAACATTTACGTCCGCTTAACGCGTGTCGTAACTGTCACCTACTGACCACGATGTACGCGTGTCAGTTTCAAATCCCAGACAGCCTGACTCCATTGCAGGGCAGTTTTCACACTACAGCTGACCATGGCCCAAGTGAGCGCCGTGTCAGTTTGGGATTTTCCAGACAAATGTCTGGATACTGACCGGTGCAGATGTAAAGTATCACACCTCACCGGGACTAATGCCGAGAAGAAGCTCGCGCGCTCGGTGAGAATGTAGACGATTTGCTACGTCCTATGTTCAGCGAACCGACTTATCACGCCTTCTGACGCCCTGCAGCCCTGACATCTACGTAATATCGTCCTAGCGCGATTCTCAGTTTTGAGAAAGAAGCTTAAAGAGCGTCTCCGCTTCTGACATTTTTCAAAGATTGCCTGTGAGAGCGGTGGAATATCCCTGCCACTATCCGCATCTTCGTCAGTTTTGGCGATCGTCAGGAGATCGTCGGAGGTTTGCACTGGTTTTTCCAAGTATCTCTTTAAGAGATTTAAATGGAAAACCTTCTCCTTTCCTTCAATAGAGATCTGGTAGTTAGCCTTAGAAATCTTTTTCAGGACGGTAAACGGCCCTTGCCATCCGATCTTCAGTTGGTTGTTCTCGGTAGGGAGCAACACCAAAACTTTCTCTCCTGCTTCCAGTTCTCTCTCTTCCGCGACTTTCCTGTATCGGTTAGCGTGCTTTGTGCGAGCTCGCTTAAAGTTAGTCGTTGCTAGGTCCCACCCTAGTTTCAACCTTTCCTTTAAAACCGACACATATTTACTGGCTATGAGACAACTGTCTCATCACCTTCTCGTCTCCCCCCCCCAGTCAGAGACTGAAGTAAGGCTTCAAGCGGGCCCTTAATGGGTCTGCCAAATAAGAGTGTAGCTGGCGGAAATCCTGTGGAAGTCTGAGGAGATTCTCTGTAGCCAAATAATGCTGCAGGAATACAGAGATCCCAATCTTCAGGTGTCACTTGTGCCAGCTTACTTAGCATCATGGTGAGGTTTCCATTAGCACGTTCCACGAGCCCATTTCCGGCCGGAGTATATGGCTTAGTGTTGATGTGCTGGGTCCTCAAGATCTTAACGATCTCATCCATCAACAGGTTTCGGTATGGAGATCCATTATCCCTCAACACTTGCTGAGGGAATCCCAACCGAGTGAAAATCTGCACGAGGGCTTCTGCGACATGCTTGGCATCTGCGCATGTTAGCGGGATAGCTTCTGCCCATAAAGTCCATGTATCGACTAAGGTCAGGATGAACCTGTTCCTTCTTTTAGTCCTTTCGAAAGGCCCTAAAATGTCGATCACAACCCGTTCGAATGGTGTTCCCATTATTGGCATTTCACCCATGTGGACTGGGGGTGCCCGTTGCTTGGGTGGCACACGTTGGCACTGGGCACAGGAGTTGACATATCTGATGATATCAGTATTCACTCCTGGCCACCAATAATGAGTGGTTATACGTTGGTTTGTGGCGTTCTGTCCCATATGTCCGCTAAAGGGAAGAGAGTGCCCCATTTCTAGGATTTGGCTTCTGTACTGTTTCGTACTAGGAGCTGGTTGTAACCTTGGTCAGGCTTGCCCGTTCTCCGATAAAGTACGCCATCCTCAGAAAAAATGTCCCCGTGCTGTTTGGGTTCCTTAGCCATGGGCAGTTTCCTAAAGCAGGGTGCCAAAGTAGGGTCCTTGTATTGCGCTTCTTTAAGTTCCATAGGTAACAAATTTGGCGCAGGCTCCCGTCCTTCTTGGTTTGCCCTCTTGTAGTTACTGCTGCCACAATCGGCTCTTCCGGTTTCCCAATACACACGTATCTCCCGCCAAGTATGACTGGGTAGATGGGATCATCCATAACAGCCGCTTTGATCACACCTCTGACAAAGTCAGAGTGTATCTCCACCAATGCGATGGGAAGCGCTGTAGGTGCATCACTCTTACGAACACCACAAAGTTTGACGGTCTCTCCTGTCTCTTGACCGGGTTTAACCAGGTTTCTGGCAACAATGCAATCGTAAGAAAGCCCCGTGTCAAATTAGCAAGAAGTTTGAGAACCGTTCAAAGTAACAGTACCTCGCTGAGTGGAGGGTCCTATCCCCAACAGGTTGGGAATCACTGTCAATAATTCCGCCTTGCGAGACTGTCAATAAGCATTCCGATGGCGTTTTTCGGCTCGTGTGCTCGGTCGATCATATGTTCCCGTTTGCGTCAGGGGTTCTTCCCCTTTGCCACCTTGTCCTTTCTGCTACGCTGCCAATGTAGGGCGGTCGGGATTGATCAGGGACTGTTTGGGTGGTTGGGGTACTTGTTCTTGTAAACTTGGATTTTTCAGGAGGGGGGTTTTGAGGTCCAGTTTTCTGTGGTTGTTTTGGTTCGGGAAGCCTGAGAAGATTGCTCTAGGTTTATGTTTTCGAAAATGCTCCTCTGTCGTTTCCGCTTTTGTGGCGGTAGTTCAGCCAGCGCATTGTGATAACGCTCAGACTTTTCTCCAAAATGTCTTCAAGTTTTTCTGCCCCCTGCTCAGCGAGAAATCTCCGGGTATCAGCAGACAAAGTGTTTCTTTATTTGTTCAGTTAGAACAAGTTCCTCAAGACCTTCATAGGTAGAGGGGAGCTGCGAAAGCTCAAGGCACTTTGTTAGATATCCCTTAAGACGAGATGAGAACTGGTGAAAAGTGTCAGAATTCTCTTTCCGGCTGTTGCGAAACAGTTGCAAAAACTTGCGAGCGTTCATTTTCAAAAAAACGCTCCCAGTAAAAGCTTTCTTTCAACACACTCATGTAGTCAGTCTTGTTGGCTACTTTCCAGCTTAGAATAAACATCATAAGCAGAGTACCTTTTAGGGCTCCTGGGAAAGTTTTCATATTCCAACGCGACCCTCTTAAAACCCGTACAATAGTTGCAATATTCACTTCCTCAAATTTCTTCTATAACCATATTGTCAATCTTCTGAGTTGGACAAGGAAAAGATTCAAGAGGGAAAGACATAGCATTTAGGGGAAGAGAGTGAGGGTTAGCAGGGTCAGTTAAGGAAGAATGAGAGAAGACACTCCTTGCTGAGGTATGAGCAGCCCCACGCCTTGGAATTCCAGAGTATTAAGAGCTAACTCATGCGGTCTCTCGTTCTCTCTTTCCTCATAGCGCATCCTGCGAATTTCCTTTCCTCGTCCAACTTCTTCTGCTGTAATAGCCGGCTCTTCGCTTCCTTTCCTCTCCGCAGCTTCTATTGCCCTAGGACAGGGCGCGAATCGGCGAGGATTCACTAGTCTTCGATAGGTTTTTAATCCGTCATTGAAAATTGGAAGTACACAGGCGCCCAGC